>CAUYON010047942.1:0-20160 GCA_963573935.1 Arctocebus calabarensis
TATAGTGATCAAGAAAATGCCATGAAGGCTATCTGTAACAGTACGATCAAAATATTTCTGAATGTATATGAAGCACATTGTGCCCTATGATTGCACCAATGTACACAATTATGATTCAATAAAATTATAAAAAAAAAGAAAGTTCACCTTCCTGAAATAAAACAATAAAATGATATGACATTAAATGATAAGGTAAAACAACTACAAAATTGTTGGTTGATTAATTAGTTGGTTAATTAGCTATCTGTGGCTCCAGCCATGGAGACATATTTACTAAGACTTTTTAATCACCTATTATGCACCCCACATTACATTCTTTTTCAAAATTTTTTATTAATGTTATTTTCCATTGACAGATAATGGTGTATACTTATGGGGTATAATGTGACATTTTGATATATATATACACACACACAATGTGGAAAGATTAAATCAAGCTAATCAACATAATTAGCCTCACTTACTTATCCTTCTTTATGATGAGACATTAGAAATTTACTCTTTTCAAATTCTGAAATATACAACGCAGTATTATTAGCTGTCATGCAAAAGATCTCACTAACTTATTTCACCTGTAGAACCAAAACTTGGATAGTCATTAAGTACAGCCATGATGAAAAACATGGAGTTTTTCTTCAAAAACTAAAAATAGAACTACCATAACACCCAGCAATCCAGCTCGGTGCCTGTGGCTCAAGCGGGTAGGGCGCCAGCCATGTACACCTGAGCTGGCGGGTTCGAATCCAACCCGGGCCCGCCAAACAACAATGGTGGCTGCAACCAAAAAATGGCCGAGCGTTGTGGTGGATGCCTTTGGTCCTAACTATTTGGGAGGCGGAGGCGGGAGACTTGCTTGAGCCCAGGAATTGGAGGTTGCTGTGAGCTGTGATGCCATGGCAATCTATTCAGGGTGACAGCTTGAGGCTCTGTCTCAAAAAAAATAAAAATAAAAAAATAAAAAATAAAAGATGCAGCAATCCTTTGGTATGTGTCTAAAGGAAACAAAATCAATATGTTACAGGGATAGCTCACTCCCACAGCAGCATTATTCACAATAGCCTAAGTATAGAATCAGCCTGAGTGTCCATCAGTGACTACATGGACAAAGAAAACGTATATTGTGTCCATATATTATACATGTTATGTGTGTAAACAATACATATATAGTGTATACATACAGTGTATATTACATATATACATTTAATGTATAATATGATGTATACATATATTATTTACAATGTACATTGTTATATATACACACAAACACACACACACAATGGAATACTACTCAGTCTTTAAGAATAAGGAAATTGTGGGCGGCGCCTGTGGCTCAGCAAGTGGGACGCCAGTCCCATATACCGAAGGTGGCGGGTTCAAACCCAGCCTCGGCCAAACTGCAAAAACAAAAATAGCCAGGCGTTGTGGCAGGCGCCTGTAGTCCCAGCTACTCGGGAGGCTGAGGCAAGAGAATCACCTAAGCCCAGGAGTTGGAGGTTGCTGTGAGCTGTGTGCTTCCACGGCACTCTACCGAGGGCGATAAAGTGAGATTCTCTCTCTACAAAAAAAAAGAAGAAGAAGAAGAAGGAAATTGTGCCATTTGTAACAACATGGATAAACATGGAGGGCATTATGCTAAGAGAAACAGGTCAGGCACAGAAACACAAATACCATGTGATCTCATATGTGGGATCTAGAAAACTTCAATTTGTAAAGGTAGAGAACAAAATGATGGTTGACAGGGGCTGGGGCAGGGAGATGACCAACATCTCCCAATTATTGATGAGGGAAGTGGTATTATTCTCAATTTAAACCTGTAGGGTCAAGAAGCAGAAGCTTCCATTCTGACAGCTCCAGGTCTTTTCCCCCAATTCACAGGAATTATTGAACATTTTCCATGTGTCATGCTGCAACCTGTATGGCACATGTTCTTGCAGGCTATTTCTGGTAGACATCAAAGCAGCATTATAAGAGCAATGTGACTGTCCAGGAGTGCAGGGAGCCATGGAAATTGGGATTCTACCCGATCCAGAGAATATTCAGGGACAGCTTCCTGCAAAAGCTTCATTTTACCTGATATCCAATTGATCTTTTAACAACCAAGCATCATTGTGTCACTCTGGACTCATCTCTCACCACCTGGACTCAACTCTTACCATCTGGACTCATCTCTCACCACGTGGACTCATCTCTCACCACCTGGACTCATCTCTCACCACCTGGACTCATCTCTTACCACCTGGACTCATCTCTTACCATCTGGACTCATCTCTCACCACCTGGACTCATCTCTCACCACGTGGACTCATCTCTCACCACCTAGACTCATCTCTCACCACGTGGACTCATCTCTCACCACCTGGACTCATCTCTCACCACCTAAACTTATCTCTCACCACCTGAACTCATCTCTCACCATCTGGACTCATCTCTCACCATCTGGACTCATCTTTCACCACCTGGACTCATCTCTCATCATCTGGACTCATCTCTTACCATCTGGACTCATCTCTCACCACCTGGACTTATCTCTCACCACCTGGACTCATCTCTCACCACCTGGACTCATCTCTCACCATCTGGACTCATCTTTCACCACCTGGACTCATCTTTCATCATCTGGACTCATCTCTTACCATCTGGACTCATCTCTCACCACCTGGACTCATCTCTTACCACCTGGACCCATCTCTCACCACCTGGACTCAACTCTCACCACCTGGACTCATCTCTCACCACCTGGACTCAACTCTTACCATCTGGACTCGCCTCTCACCACCTGGACTCATCTCTTACCACCTGGACTCATCTCTCACCACCTGGACTTATCTCTTACCAGGACTCACCTCTCACCACCTGGACTCATTCTTACCACCTATAATCGCCTCTCACCACCTGGACTCACCTCTTGCCACCACCATCCCTTATACTTTATCCTCTGGCTACATAGAAGCAGGCATGGTGCCTTTCATCCACCAAGTTTTCTCCTTTACCTCTGGTATTGCCCATGGCAGGATGGTTCCCTCTGCACCACCTGCTTCTGCCACATCCCCACCTGGAAAGCACCTACTCATTCCTCAGGTTTCAAATGAAATTCAACTCCTCTGGAAAGTCACCTCATAATCCTGTAACCCCAAGGCATGCATTCCTCTGTGGAATCCTTATACCAGCTTGTCTTTCTCGGACCAACCAATTATCAGATAACTCTGATTATATAAGAAATCAATTTAACTAGTTAATTAGTTAATTCACAGGTACTCCAGCCTATGTTGACACATCCTTCTCTCACACACCGACATGTGTACACTTGTGTTTCATTAGAGGACCCAGGACCTCCTGAGGTCTCCATCATCAAAGAACTAAGGAAAAATTGATGAAGAACCACCTCTGCCAACCCACATTTTAGGAGACAACTATATCCTAGCACATTAATTCACCCAGCTCTTCCTTCTTGGGCACTTACTATGTGTCCTGCTCTGAGTAAAATGCTCAAACACAGCCTTCACCCCAGGAAATGGACTCTCTGGACCCACCTGCCTCCATAATGGGGCTACTTCAGGAAATATCCTTTTCACTCCTGGACCTATCCTAAGCCAGTTCTTTCCCCCTTTGCATTCAATGATACCATATTAGTAGCTTGAAATCAGCCTCAGTGAGAGATCATTGGCAAACACTACAAATAAGGACTTTTTTTCTTTTTATTGTTGGGGGGTTGGTTTGTTGAGTTGTATTTTGTTTTGTTTTCAGAGAGCCAAGTGTTAGACATTTTCCAACACATCATCACAAACACTCCCATTTCCAATTCTTTCCTCTAAGATCCAATCTTCTTAGCTGACCAAATCTTATGAAAGAATGAAATTGCAAGGAGGAAGAAGGTAGCAAAAGCATAGTTTAGCTAAAAAGTTTGTTGTGGGGCGTAACCTGTGGCTCAAAGGAGTGGGGTGTCGGCCCCATATGCTGGAAGTAGTGGGTTCAAACCCAGCCCTAGGGTGGTGCCTGTGTATCATCGAGTAGGGCGCCGGCCCCATATACCGAAGGTGATGGGTTCTAACCCAGCCTCAGCAGAACTGCAAAACAGAAAAATAGCCGGGCATTGTGGCAGGTGCCTGTAGTCCCAGCTACTTGGGAGGCTGAGGCAAGAGACTCGCTTAAGCCCAGGAGTCAGGAGTTGGAGGTTGCTGTGAGCTGTGTGATGCCACAACACTCTATGGAGGATGATAAAGTGAGACTCTGTCTCTACCAAAAAAAAAAAAAAAAAAAATCCTGGCCAAAAACCAAAAATAGTTTGTTGTGGGGCAAAGGTGGGATGTTGGTCAAGTTTGATTTGGTTTCTCTCTGGGTTTTATTTCTCTTCCAATTAAAAATATATGCTTTTTATGCTATTGCATAATTAATTCAATGGTTTCATTGATTTAGTAGATGCATAGAAATGTGTTCAGTTTATAAAAATTTGTTGAACTGCACACGTAAGATATGTGCACTTTTCTGTACATGGGTCGTTCTTTGGTAAAACTCTTTTTTAAGCTGGGTAGAACGGCTTATGTCTGGAATCCCAGAACTTTGGGAGGCGAAGGTGGAAGGATTGCTTGAGGCCAAGGAGTTCCAGACCAGCCTGGGCATAATAGCAAGACTCTGCTTCTGCAAAAAAAATAATAATAATTTTTTTTTATTTATAAGGGGGGGCGATGCCTGTGGCTCAACGGAGTAAGCTGCCGGCCCCATATGCCGGAGGTGGCAGGTTCAAACCCAGCCCCAGCCAAAAACTGCAATAAATAAATTAATAAATATGTTTTTAATTAAGTAGTTATGGTGTAGGTATAGTAGATTATATCCCAGCTACTTAGGAGGCTGAGGTAACAGGATTGCTTGAGCCTAGGAGTTTGAGGCTGCTTTGAATATCACTGTACTACAGCCTGGGTCACAGAGCAAGACCCTGTCTTTAAAAAAGAAAGAAAATTTTAAAGAACACAAGAAACCAAGTTTGTCTCGTATGTACTACATCCACACAAAAACCTGCACATGAATGTGTATAACAGCATCTTTCAAATAGCCAAAAGGCCAAAACAGTTCAATTGTCCACCAACTGATAAACAAAACGAGTTATATTCACACAATGGAATTTTGTGTAGCCACAAAAAGAAAGGAAGTAATGATTCTTGCCTCAGCCTGGATGAACATTGGAAACATCATTCTGAGTGAAAGAAGCCAGACATGAAAACCACATATTATGTGATTTGCTTTCTGTGAAATATCCAGAACAGGGATATCTACAGACATCAATATCTACAGAAAATTGATTAGAGTTGCCTAGGGCTAGGATTTGTTGGGAGGTTGGGAATGATATCTGGGTTTGAGTCCTGAGTTTGTTTTAGGGGTGATGAAAGTGTGCCAAAAAGGACTGCAGTGGTGCTTACAGCACTCTGCAAATATACTAAAACCCACTGAGCTGGACACGTTAAGTGGGTGAATTGTATGGCATGTGAATTGTGTCTAAATGTCTCTGCTAACCTAGAACAAAAAATATAAAATAGAATAAAATGTTACCAATAATAATATTATTACATCTATTACTTATTTTATATACAATAAAGTAATATAAAATAAAATGGCTGAAAAAGAGTGCAGGAGGAGGTTATGAGGAAGAAAAGACCAGGGGAAGGAGGGATGGTGATGCAGCATGAAATACGAATTGATTCAGCTGGACTGGGCCCTTTTAAGTTTCAGTGCCAACTGTGCCAATTACTGATTGTGTGACCTCATTTCTATGAGCCTCAGTTTTCCCATCTGCAAATTGAGAGTGAGCAACAATGCTGATCCCTCTGGGTTCTTGAGGACTAAAGGAGGTAATCAGAGAGTGGAATTGGTATTATCTACACAGTGGAAGGTGAGCCAGATTAAACGGGTATAATGATGGATGCTGGTGACCAAATGAGCTGAACCCATATGGTGGAGTTGGGGAAGGGCAGGCAGCCCTTGTGGTTGGGATGGAACAAAAACTCTGGCTAATTTGTATGCTTTGCCTCAGCCACCTTCCCCAGAGGGTGTCGGCTATCAATCATCCCAACGGCATTTGGCTCCATTTCCACACCAAGGCTGTGCCAAGGGTGTGTGCCTCTTGTTGTGACATTTCTTGGGTGACAGAAAATTCATTGGCAATAAAGGGACAGATGATTGTGCTGCCCTATTCATCGACAGGACTCTCAGGAGGAACCTAGGAAGATTCCTCAGCATCAGCCCATTGCCCAAGATTAGCACATGGACCTCACTCCACTTTGGCACCTGTCCCCGAGCTGGCAGTGAGGAGAGTGGTGATATTGGGCCTTGCCTCAAGGAACGACTGCTTCTAGAGTTGGTAAGTGATTTGGAAGATACTAGCTCCTCTGCCTCTCTCTCTCACACACACACACATACTGCCCTCTCCATGAATGGATGATCTGACTAGTTTGGGCAGAACTCAAGAAATTTCTATCCATTCATCCATACATTCACTCTTTCTTTGGTCTGTTCATTTGCTTATTATTTATTTACTCGGCAATTTTCCCCAGCATCACCTCTGTGTCTGTTCCCACACAGATGGCCCTGATGGAGACAGAGATAATGAGGTCCAGCTTTCAGTCCTGGAAATTAAGCTACCAGTTCAGCCACAATAATAATAATTTAAAACACTGTTATAATTCAAGCATAAATAGGCAGACGCAAGGGAGTCTGGAGAAGGGAGAAGTGACTTCCAGGAGGAAGGAACAGGAATCATAAAACCTACCTTGTTTTGCCATTCCTGTGAAGCACCTGGCACTCTTTTCAAGTTCTTTTCAGATGGGAAAATGGAGTCTCAGAAAAGGGGCTAAGATGCTCAAGGTGGCACGGGTGGGAAGGGACCCAGGTAGGACTCAATTTGGGTGTATCTGGCTCCAGAGGTGTGCTCCTTCTATTTCATCTCTCACATTCGGTTCCCCTTTCCGCACAGCACTTGTTCTGTGGTGTGTGTGTGTGTGTGTGTGTGTGTGTGTGTGTGTGTGTGAGAGAGAGAGAGAGAGAGAGAGAGAGAGAGAGAGAGGGAGAGAGAGAGGGAGAGAGAGAGAGAGAGAGAGAGAGAGAGATGAGGGAGAGAGGCAGGGAGAGAAAGAGATTGATTTAATATTTATTTCTGTCATAGAGTAGAGCTTCATAAGGACAGGAAGAATTAATGGTTGTATGATTAAGTAGATGGAACGCTGGCTGCCTGGATGGATGGATGGATGGATGGATGGATGGATGGATGGATGGATGGACTGATACATGTATGTAGGTGAGTGGGTGGTTAAATGAATGCGTGATTGGATGAATAGATGGATAAGTGTATGGATGGATAAATGGATGGATGGGTAGATGGAAGTATATATACATAAATGGGTAGATGGAAGCATGAATGGGTGGGATGATAGATGGATGGATGTGTTGTTAGCTGGCTGAATGGGATGATAGCTGAATGCATGGGTAGGAGAGTGGTTGGGGCAATGGATGAATAAGTGAATAGATGGGTGATTGTATAAATGAGTAGATGGAAAGATGGATTGGTGGATAGGCTGATGGATGGATGAGTGGATGAAGGAATGGATGGATATATGGATGCAGATGAATGGATCAGAGAGTAGGTGGATGGATAATTAATAGAGGAAGGCATAGCAGACATTATGCCACCAGAATTGTCAGGGAAGGCTCTTGACCAGTATAGAAATATTTCAGGCTGAGGAGGAAGTGTAGGAAAAGACAAAGAGATGAAGAAATGCACAGAGCATGGCAGAAGTCTTTCTGTTTAGCCAGAGAGAGAATAGGACTCAGAGATGAGAATGAAGAACTTGGACAGATGTTCAACAAGGCAGAGGGAGGGAGGGAGGCAGATTGAATCCTTCATATTGGAGACCCACTGGGACATTTCCAAGTAGTACTCTGCACTTTGAAGATGTTCTCATTTAAACCCCACTCCAAGACATGTTTTGTTGATGCTTCCCCATCCGGTTAGCTCCTGGGTAGAAGAGAGAATACATGGGCCACTTGCCTTGCTCATCAAGCCAGGGTCTAAAGGCTGCGAAGTATCCCAAAGGAGATATAGGGAGGTCCCATGGGAATGGCACTTGTAGCACTGGTCCAGCAGACGTCCTGAGGACATCGAGGGGTGGATGATGTCCACCCTTGGGATTGCCATTCTAGAGATTACATACTTCATGGACTGTCATCTCTTGCCCAGGTCTAACCCACTGCTGGGGTCTTTGTCAGCCTCAAAAATCCAGACAGATAAGTCAATGAGCCCCTTGAGCCCCCTTTGCCTCCCCTTAGAGATCTTTAATCTTTCTTCTCTTGACCTCTCCCACAGGACCAGACCAGGGTGCTGAGAGCCAGACTCAGTCGGAAAAGAAATGAGCAATCCTCAGCCTTTGGAGGAGGTAGGCTGGATGCAGGTTGAGGGGAGTGGGAACATATGGGAGGAAGGGAGTTGAAGATCTTAATGTTGGAACGAATGAAGGACTTATTGATGTTTTTCATTTTGATCATTTCATTGAGATGTTGTTTGCCAGGTTTCTCCACTCTAAATTAACTCTTCCCTTTGAAATTAGAATTTTATAGGGAACTACTTAGAACTATGGGGATATCAAGCTTTCCACTTATCTTTATATTTATATCTACCTGGACTCCTGATTTCCTATATTGTCTTGTGTGTTAGTATCATTCATTTTGACTCTCAAATTGCCCAGTATGGCCAGTCAATGGAGCATCTTCAACCTAACTACCATGTTCTTTTCACATGTGTCCATGACTCTTTGAGCAATTTCTTGCTTTAAGCACAAGATGTTTTAGGCTTGTCTTGTTCATTCCCTGCTCTAACATGGAATCAGCTGTATCTCTGAGGTGCTTTGGTTCCTTATAGAGGAGAATGGTATTAAGAAGGCAAAATCTGGATCCCAGAGGTGCTCATTAATATTATGGTATCACTGCTTCTGCATTCTCTTAGTGAAGAGAGCTAGATAGCATAAGTACAAATGTTCCTATATTTTAAAAAAAGAAGAATAGAAGAAAGGAAGGATAGAGTGAAAAAAATCATGTGGACTCAAAGCTAGAAGGTGCTTTGTGATCATTCAAATGGCAAAAAAAGACTCAGAGATGGAACCCAAGTTAGAGCAAGGAGGTAAAACTCAGCAACATCTGTCTCCAAAGATCAAATTCTTCTCACAATGGTACTCAGCATTCTGTTTCTCCTCTGAAAAGAAATGTGAGGCAAGAGAATCACTTAAGGCCAAGAGTTTGAGGTTGCCGTGAGCTGTGATGCCATAGCACACTAACCAGGGTGACAGCTTAAGGCTCTGTCTCAAAAAAATAAAAAAAGAAAAGAAACTTGGACCCTTATAATCTTCTTCCTCAGATAAGATAACATAGGATCTCAGCATTACCTTTGGAAATTCCAAGACCTTTTCAGGTAAGGAATTAATTTGAGAATTCTCAGAACACTCTTGGGAAGGATAGGGAGAGAGGCAAAGCCACCAAATGTGACAACTGGAAGGGATATTTAAAATCACACGCTCATTGTCTATATTTGGAAACTGAAGCTTAGATAGAAGCAGTAATTTGCCCAAGTTCATGCTGGGCTAAAACAGAGCTAGATCCCAGGTTGGGTTGCTAGATTTGGCAAATGAAAATAAAGGATATGAATTTGACATGAACAACAAATAATTTTGTAGTGTAAGTATATCCCATGGTATGTTTAAGACATACTTATACTAAAAACGTATTTTCTATTCATTTGATTTTCCTTAAGAGATACAGTCTCACTCTGTCACCCAGACTGGACTGCAATGGCACAATTATAGTTGATTGCATCCTCAAACTTGTAGACTCAAGGGATCCTGTGTCTCAGCCTCCTGGGTAACTAGTACTACAAGCATACACCACCACTCACAGCTAATTTTTTTATTTATTATAGAGATGGGGCCTCTATATGTTGCCCAGGCTGATCTCAATCTTCTGGCCTCTAGTGATCCTCTTGCCTTAACCTCCCAAAGTGCTGGGATTAAAGGCATGAGCCACTACACCCAATCTCATTTGAGTGTAATTGGACATCTTATATTTTACATGGCAACTTTAACCTGGGGCCTCTTTTGGCTAGACTTGCTTCTTCTTTAACCCCCCTTTGTTGATTTTTGTCATCTATGGGTCCAGAAGGTGTATGACATGTCAGGGGCCCGCTTGGCCTTAACGCTATGTGTCACCAAAGCCCGGGAAGGTTCAGAGGCAGACCTGGACGCCCTGGAACGCATGTTCCAACAGCTGAGATTTGAAAGTACCATGAAGAGAGACCCCACTGCCCAGGTATTTGGTTGCCAACTCCTGGGTGGGAGTGTTGGGTGAGATGGGTGGGCTCTGAGGACCCAAATGGGTCTGGTCATCCCTCTCACTCCAGCAATTCCAGGAAGAGTTAGAAAAATTCCAGCAGGCCATAGATACTCGAGAGGACCCTGTCAGCTGTGCCTTTGTGGTGCTCATGGCACACGGAAAGGAAGGCTTCCTCATAGGGGAAGATGGGGAGATGGTCAAGCTGGAGAACCTCTTCGAAGTCCTGAACAACAAGAACTGCCGAGCCCTGAGAGCCAAGCCCAAGGTGTACATCGTACAGGCCTGTCGAGGAGGTGGGGACAGACCTCAGAACACAGTCTGTGTTTGTAATCCAACCCAGTCCCAGATCCAAAGCCCCAACTAACCTGGTGTACCACAAGACCATCCTGAAACCTTCTCTTTTGGGGGTGGAGGGGACAGAGTCTCACTTTATTGCCCATGCTGGAATGCAGTGGCATCATCATAGCTCACAGCAACCTCAAGTTCCTGGGTTCCAGTGATCCTCCTCCTCAGCCTCCTTGGGCTAGAGGCACCTGCCACCATACCTGGCTAATTTTTCTATTTTCTATAGACACAGGTCTCACTCTCATGCAGTCTGTTTTCAAACTCCTGGCCACAAGAGATCCTCCCACCTAGGCCTCCCAAAGTGCTGGGATTATAGAAATGAACCATCACACCCATCCCTTCTCCTTTGGCTACCTTCCTCTATGACTTCATTTTTTCCTCTTCTTGTTGCTTCAGAACAAAGGGACCCAGGAGAAACAGTAGGTGGAGATGAGATGATGATGATGACAGATGACAGCCCCTCTACCATCCCAACTTACACTGATGCCCTCCATATCTTCTCCACAATGGAAGGTATAAGCTCCCAGCCGGCCCAGGGTGGCCTCTGCTCCTCTTTCCTTCCCACTGCTGCTAACCCCTGTTCTCTTCCAAAACCCACTCCTTTCCAGGGTTCCTTCTATCTACCCTCCCCAGGGGCCTCCCCTGAATCCACCTCTCTGGAATCCCCCAGGGTACATTGCCTACAGACATGATCAGGATGGCTCCTGCTTCATCCAGATCTTAGTTGAAGTGTTCACAGAGAGGAAAGGACCCATCTTGGAGCTTCTGACAGAGGTGAGTTGAAACAAGGTATTTGGAACCCTGCCCAGGTAGAGCAGAGGGCAAGCAAAGTGAGCTGAGCCTCCTTTAAACATCTCTCCATCTCCCCCAGCCCCGAATCGAAGTGGGGTCCCAGCACAGAAACTAGGATGCCCATCTTCCGACAACAACCTTCTCTAATACGGGAGATCCCAAAGCCCACAGGATGCGAGATAGTTTAGATGATGTACAGATAAGCATCCATAAACGAACCTCTTGGATACAAACAATGTTTGAGCCAAAATTTCTCTTCTAATGATTTTGTGTTTAATTGTGAATTTTTTTAAGTATTCAGCCAATGATTCTATAGAAATTATGGTACAGGAGGAGAACTATAGGTCTTTCTTTATAGGACCTGGATACCCACCTGCCCTGTTCTCTAACCTTTTCCCCATAAGCCCATTACACCAACTTCTCCAGGGGCCCAGCCCTCAAGCTGACCATGCCTATTGCTACAGGTGACCCGGCGGATGGCAGAAGCAGAGCTGGTTCAGGAAGGGAAACCAAGGAAAGCAAACCCTGAAATCCAAAGCACCCTCCGGAAAAAGCTCTATCTGCAGTAGAATGGACAGGGAGAGTGCTCTCCTTCAGGGACTTTCTCTGCCCCACAGATATTTAGAGGCAGCTCTCACCATTCCCCAATATCTTCTCTTCCCAAGGCGAAATGGTACCCAGTTCCTCTTACACCCCTTCCTCAGGTTTTCTTTTAATCTGTCCCTGCTCTTCTTAGAGCAAACCAGTCAAAACTTAGCATCAGTCATGATGGTAATAGTTACATCACCTCCCTCTAGTGGGGCTCTCTTCCTCTATTAATGCAACCGAAGAGTACATTCACTTATCCTACATTGTGTGCTTGTGCTTTTCTTTCTCCCATGAAGCAAAAACTAAATAAAGTTCAAGATTTTCCACCAAAAAAAAAAAAATTCAATGCCTACTCACCACCTCCCAACCTAATAATGTCCTCTAAGCCTTTGCCATCACCAGTTTTCCCAAGCTGGAGGAAAATTACCTTCATTCTCTTTTCCATTACTTCCCACTTCTACTTTTTTCTAGAAAGCTACTCCAAATAGTTTTCCCAATTGAGTCTGCCCTCTCACCCAGGATGAGATGCTGGAAATTCTGATTTATGGAAGGCAGAGAATAAGTCTTTGATCAGCATAACAAGTGTCTAATAAACAGCAGACAAGCTTTGAAAGAATATGTTGGAATCTTCACCCTGTGCTTAAACCAGGAGCCTGTTATGAAAGGAGTTATGACTTTGGTCTCTTATTACCAATAGTCAGCTTTCTCCAAAGCTCTCTCTTATGAGGGGGAAATTGGAGCCTCGACCTGTCTCTTTCATGAAAACAGATGTGTTGGGAGTTTGTAAAGTTACAGGCCACACTTGCATGATGAATGGCTATATTTTACTTGATTGCTCTATCTCCAGAATGTTCCTAAGGAAGTATTCAGATGCAGAATTGTAGCTTTTCAGAACTATGCATTAGAAGGGACCCTGAATATAAGCTAGTCAGAGGATCACAGGTATTTAGCCAGTTGCCATTTCTCTCTCTCTCTGGAGCCACAGAGCTAAAAATGGTGGTTACCAGAGCCCATAGCTCCAGCTACTTGGGAGGCTGAGGCAGAAGGACAGCTTGAGTCCAGAAGTTCAAGATAAGCCTAGGCAAAGTAACAAGATCTTGTCTTTACAAAAAAAAATAAAAATTAAAAATTAGCCAGGCATGGTGGTGCACACCTATAGTCCCAGATACTCGGGAGGCTGAGCTGGGGAGGATTGCTTAAGTCAGAGAGTTCAAGGCGGCAGTGAGCTGAGATCACACAGCTGAACTCTAGCCTGGACAACAGAGCAAGACCTTGTCACAAAAAATAAATAAATAAATAAAAATAAGAAAGAAATAAATTAAAAAATTAAGAAATGAGAATGAGGTTACCAGAGTCTGGGAAGGGAAGGAGAGGAGGGGAAGGAAAGGAAGGGAGGCGTGGTTGAAGAGAAGGAGGTTAATGGCGGGAATAATACAGTTAAATAAAATGAATAACTTCTAGTAGTCAACAGTATAGTAGACAAATTATAATTAACAACAATTTATGGTATCTTTCAAAATAGCTGAAAGAGAAGATTTGTCATGTTCCCAACACAAAGAAAAGATAAATGTTTGAAGTGATGAGTATCTCAATTACCCTGATTTGATCATCACACATTATATGTTCATATCAAAATGTCACATATACCAAAAAAATATGTACAGCTATGATATATCTAGATCAGTAAAAAAAAAAAAAAAGAACTACCATACAACCCACAAATCTCTATTTTAAGTATATATCCAAAGGAAATGCAATTAAGTATCTTGTAAAGATAACTGCACTCCCCAGCTCAGTGCCCATAGTTCAGTGGTTAGGGCACCAGCCACATGCATCGGGGCTGGTGGGTTTGAACCAGGCCCAGGCCTGCTAAACAACAATGAACACCACAAAAAAAGAATAGATGGGCATTGTAGTGGGTGCCTGTAGTCTCAGCTACTTGGGAGGCTGAAGCAAGAGAATTGCTTAAGCCCAAGAGTTTATCGTTGCTGGGAGCTGTGATGCCACAGCAATCTACCAAGGGTGACATAGTGAGACTCTGTCGCAAAAAAAAGAAAAAAAGACACTGCACTCCCATGTTCATTGAAGCATTATTCACAATAACCAAAATGTGGAAAAGCCAAAGAATCTGTCAGCAGATGAACGGATAAGAAAAACGTGGCATTCAGCTTTTAAAAAGAAGGAAAATATTCCATTTACCACAACATGGATGGATCGAAGGATATTATGTTAAGCAAAATAAGCCAGACACACAAATGAAAATACAGCACGATCCCACTTATATGTCATATCTAAAAAAAAAAAAAAAAATCAAACACACAGAGAACAAAAGTGATATAGTAAAGAAATGGTGGGAAGAGAAACAGCGATTGTATGAAGGATGAACAAGTCTAGAGATCTGAGACACATGAGAGCTTTACTTATCAATAACGTACTGAATCCACATTTTTGCCAAAAGAGTAGATTTCAGATGCTCTTGCCACACACAAAACAAAGGCTAGCTATGTGAGCTTGTGGATGTTTGCTTGACTATACTAACTTTCTCGCTATCTATATGAAAACATCAAAACATCATACTGTACACCTTAAATATATACAATAAAACTTTTTAAAAGCCAGTTTTACATAAGTTGACCAGAGTTGCTCACACCCAAGAATGATACTTCATGCAACAGGCTACCTGGCACCGAAATCTGTGGTTTGGTTCAACACCCCTGGTTAAAGGTTTTCCCCATTATTAAGCATGGATTTGTAAGTTTAGCCTGGAAGTTTGTAATTAAACTTCAGAGCTCTGAGCCCTTGGGGCTGTGCTGATGGGAGCGACGCCGACCCACTGGACGAGCAGGTGGCGGAAATGGAGGGAGAAGACCAGGAGCAATTCGAGAGCCAGGAACTGCTCGATTGCCAGGTGCAGCTGGGGACCTCTGAGGAAAGGGAGGACATGGGCCTGATGGCCGAAGCAGAGGCTGTGGCTGCCGGCTGGATGCTCGATTTCCTCTGCCTCTCTCTTTGCCGAGCCTTTCGCGACGGCCGCTCTGAGGACTTCCAAAGGACCCGCAACAGCGCGGAGGCTATCATCTGTGGACTACCCAATCTAACAGCTTACCAGTTGAAAACCGTATACATATGTCAGTTTTTAACAAGAATTGCAGCAGGAAAAACCCTTGATGCATAGTTTGAAAGTGATGAACGCATTACACCCTTGGAATCAGCCCTGATGATTTGGGATGCAGTTGAAAAGGAACATGACAAACTTCACGAAGAAATACAGAATCTAATTAAAATACAGGCTATAGCTGTTTGTATGGAAAATGGCAATTTTAAGGAAGCAGAAGAAGTCTTTGAAAGAATCTTTGATGACCCAAATTCTTACACACCTTTACAGAGGAAATTGCTTATGATCATCTCTCGGAAAGATACATTCCATTCCATTTTTCAACACTTCAGCTTCAATCACATGATGGAAAAAATTAAGACTTATGTGAATGACATGCTAAATGAAAAGTCATCAACCTTTCTCATGAAGGCAGCAGCAAAAGTAGTGGAAAGTAAAAGGATAAGAACAATAACTTCTGAAGATAAACCTAATGGTAATGATACTGAAATGGAAACTGAAGCTAATTTGGATAGAGGGAAAAGTGTGAATGACAAACAGTCTGCAGTAACTGAATCCTCAGGGGTACACTACCCTTATCGAGGTCTCACAAGGAACTCTTCTTATCTAAGTTGAACTATGGAAACCAGCAACAAGACCTTGATAAGAAAAAAGAAAGAGTAGGAACTCTTCAAAGTAAAAGAAAGATAACAGAGAGAAGAGCAACGGAAAGCAGGATATCACATGTTTCAAAGAGTCAAGCAGTAACTCCTGAGAAACTTCATTCTAGGAAAAAACAGGCATGGCTTTGGGAAGAAGACAAGAATTGGAGATCTGGGGTGAAGAAATATGGAGAGGGAAAGTGGTCTAAAATACTGTTACATTATAAATTCAAAAATCGCACAAGCATATTAAAAGACAGATGGAGGACTATGAAGAAACTAAAACTAATTAGCTCAGACAGTAAAGACTGAATATGTTTCTAAAAGCTTGACAAAGAGACATTTAAATATTTTAATCACTGTATTTTGTTTGAAACTTGCTGGTCATTCAAGTGTCTTAAGGTTTTTGTTTAAAACATTACAGTATTATTCTGTGATAGTCAGTGAATATGAAGGTTTATAGTATAAGAGTAAAATTACTGTATTCTTTAAGAATATTTTGTTTTGATAAAGTATAAACTAATTGTACTCTGTCACATTATCCCTATCCCCAAATCCTGTTCCAGTAAAAAAAGTTAAAACTTGATAAGAGAAAAAATAATATTTCTGGTAACCTGTGTCTATAGGCTGACCTCAACCTTATCACATGTATATAAAAATGAATTTTCTAAATCATTGTATATTAATCCTTTGATATGAGATAATGATTGCATGTGTGGCCTTAACGTACTACTCAATTACTGAGATGTTTCCTAATAGAATGATAAATGAACAAAGTAATCTCTAACATACTTAAGTTTTCCTTTTAATCTCTTTTAAAAGAAATATAAAAGAAAAACTAGAAAATAGTAATACCCATAGGACAAAATTTTTCCTATTAACAAGAAGAGCTTTGTGTCTCATTCAGGAATAATTCAACTTTTGTTTCCAGTGTTCACTCTGACAAAGATGATTTTCAATAAAATTTCTTTATAACCTGATACCATAAATACCAGGTTCTCTGAGGCCTTGATTTAATATATATTCTGCCTAAACAATATTCTCCAAATGCTTAAGTTGGTATTAACCATGAGCATCTTGACATGTATGATAAATAATAAGTAAGGCTCGGTAGACCTTATGTACTATACAATTTTGAGTTTTCCCAACATTTTTTTAGAAGATTTAGTCACACTAACAGAATTAGTCAGGAGTTGAGTTCTGTGTTCTATTTAATACATGAGGGAAAATATTGAAGCATTTGCATGAAAATAGTGAAGTATTACCACCATAAATGGTACTATTTTTAAATTTCTATTCCATTTCCTATTAAAGTATTATGCATGAAAAAAAAGTAATAATTAAACTTCAGGGGCCAATCCAGATATTATGGGACCTGTGTGGAAGAGTCCCTCTTTAACAAAAATGCAAAAAAGCCAATGCAGAATTAGTACAGCCACTGATCCACATTGTCATTGCCAGAAGGTCTGGCAGCTTATGCTGTGTCAGCTTCAAGGAAAATCCGCCTCCTCAAGATATTCTCCAAATGCAGCAGAAGCGGTTTTTTTGGCCAGGGCTGGGTTTGAACCTATCACCTCCAGTATATGGGGCCGGTGCCCTACTCCTTTGAGCCACAGGCACCCAGGAGCAGTTATTTTAAAATTCAAGTTAGAGACTCCTCATGCCTGTAATCTTAGCACTTTGGGAGGTCCTAGTGGGAGGATTGCTTGAGGCCAGGAGTCAAGACAAAAAATAAACAAACAAACCTGCAAGTCTGACCTGCCATGAATCTATTACATTAATATACACAGCTATGATTTAATAAAAAAAAAAATCTTTTCTGTGATCTCCCATTGCCCTCTAGGTAAGGAATAAAGACTGGACTGCTAGATCCCTATGACTTATCTCTTCTCCTTCAGTCTTTCTGCCCTAGCAACTTCTTTTTTTTCCCAAGATAAGTTCTTTCCTGTCTCACAAGTCCTCTGCCTAGGTCATTCTACCCAACCACTTTGTTACCCTTTGTATTTTAGGTATGGTAGCTGGAATACCTTGTCTTCTGAGTGTCTTGTTGTCCATCAGGTCAGATAACACCAAAAGTTAACAGTTCTTTTAGACTTTTTCTTCAAACCATACATTACACTTTAACATTTTGTGTTTGTTAGAGAATCATCTTAAGCATCCATCCACGGATAAAGAAATTGTGATACATGTACACAGTGGAATATTAGCCACAAAAATGATTGAAATCCTGCCATTTGAAACAACATGGGAACTGGAGAATGATTTGGGGTAGGGGGGACAGAGTTTCACTCTGTTGCTTTGGGTAGAGTGTCATGTCGTTATAGCTCACAGCAACCTCAAAATCTTGAGCTCAAGAGATCCTCTTGCCTCAGGCTCCGAGGAACTAGGAGGTGCTGGCCACAAGGCTCAGCTGGTTTTTCTATTTTTAGTAGAAATGGGGTCTCTTACTCAGTCTGGTCTCCAAACCCTGAGAGCTCAAGCCATCCTCCTGCCTTGGCCTCCCACAGTGTCAGGATTACAGGCATGAGCCACCACGCCTGACTTAGCTTTGTGACTCTTAAAATGATGCTGATGCAGATGCGGATCTTACCCAGCCCCGTGTATACCCAGGTAGGATCACAGTAAACGGTAGTTGTCATTGTAATCCTGATGCGGTTTGCCCGGGTTGCACCCGGAACCCAACAGGCTCAGATTTTCCTGTGATCGACGCCCTGTGTACCTTCCAGACCCATCACTCCCACACAAACCCTCCTGACACCATTGCGTTGGTTTCCTGCTTTTACTCGAGCTCGGTAGGGTTTTTTGTTGTTGTTTGTTTGTTTGTAGAGACAGAGTCTCTCTTTGTCGCCCTCGGTAGAGTGCCGTGGCGTCACACAGCTCACAGCAACCTCCAACTCCTGGGCTTAGCCGATTCCCTTGCCTCAGCCTCCGGAGTAGCTGGGACTACAGGTGCCCGCCACAACCCCCGGCTAACCAGGGTTTTTTCCTGCTAAACTGAGTGCGCATGTCCCATCTCCCACCACTTCTCCCGCCCCTCGCGGGAGGCAGCCTGAATGAGGCGGCCGCCCCGAGCTCAGACCCCCTGCTGGGACAGTTGGAGGGGGGCGAGGGGGTAAGTCCGGCCTGGACAACATTATCTTAAGTGAAATAAGCCAAGCACACAAAGATCGAGAAATCTCGAATGTTCTTACTTGTATGTGGAAGCTAAATATTAAAAACAATTGATCTTGTGGAGACAAAAAGTAGAATGACAGTTACCAGAGGAGACGGGGAGGATAAAGTGGTACTGGTTAATGAATGCAAAAAGTATGCTTAGATACAGAATGAACAATATTTGCTAGCACAGGGTGACTATAATAAAAACAGTTAGGGTATACTTTTAAATAACTAAAAATGTGGAAATGAAATATTCAACACAAAGAAATGTTAAATGCCTGAAGAGACGGATACCTCAGTTACCTTGATTTGATTAATTCGCATTGTATGCCTGTATCAAAATATCACCTATACCCTATAAAGATATACAAATAACAAATTAAACATTTGAAAATAATAATTTAGACGTTTTTCATGTTCCGTGCAGCATTTTTCTTCTCTTCTCTCTTTTGTGTGTGTGTGTGTGTGTGTGTGAGATAGGGTTACTGTGTATCTAATCTGCCTTACTGCCGAAGGTGGCTGAAATGCAGGGGACAATCATAACCGAAGCTTAGTGGGTCATGAGCCACCTGAACAAATGCTAAAGGCTATTCAGCCTTCTACTTTCCATACAGAAAACTGTCAGGTTTGGAAAAGAATATTGTTAACTATCATGTCTGAGAAATGAGATTTTTTCAGTAGGTTATTTTCCTCAATTATCTAAAAATTTGCCTGCTTTGGGATTAGTTCCATCCCACAAAGGCAGCTCTACACAGGATTCTCTAATGAGATTCAAATCTTATATATCATCCTGGCAAAAGAGGTTATGGGTAGGGGAAGACAAAGATTTTAGTGAGGGACAATAAAGGATTACTAGGGAGAATGAACGGATCTGGGAACAGACATAACTTTGTAAATCAGGCCAGGTGCAGGAGCTCCTGATCCTAGCACTTTGGGAGGCCAATGCAGGGGAAGAATTGTTTGAGGCCAGGAGATCAAAACCAGCCTTGGGAAGACTTATAAAGGGCAGGGGAAGATGGCGGCGGAGACGGTCCTATAGCCCATCTCTCCCAGGTCAGCAGGTGAGAGGGTGGGAGCTCTGGATCTTTCCCCGTGTGAACTATTGGAGTGGATGGGCAACTGGTAAGACACAGAGATCGGGAGGATTGGCGCGTTCAAAATATA
>CAUYON010047945.1:0-15418 GCA_963573935.1 Arctocebus calabarensis
TTATATAGTGATCAAGAAAATGCCATGAAGGCTATCTGTAACAGTACGATCAAAACATTTCTGAATGTATATGAATCGTGCCCTATGATTGCACCAATGTACAGAATTATGATTCAATAAAATTATATATAAAAAAAAAAGGAATGGAAAAGCAATGTACTCAATATGAAACCAGTATATGCCCACTCAAAAGACAAACACAATCAGGCGGCACTTGTGGCTCATCGCGTAGGGTGCCGGTCCCATATACTGAATGTAGCGGGTTCAAACCAGGCCTCGGCCAAACTGCAAAACAGAACAATAGGTGGGTGTTATGGCAGGCACCTGTAGCCCCAGCTACTCGGGAGGCTGAGGCAAGAGAATCGCCTAAGCCCAGGAGTTGGAGGTTTCTGTGAGCTGTGTGACACCACGGCAGTCTACTGAGGGTGATAAAGTGAGACTCTCTCTCTCAAAAAAAAAAAAAGAAAACACAATTAAATTCAATTAGAGTGGAGGGAAGTGGGGAGGAGAGAGGGAGATTTGTAAACTCTCATAATGAGCACAATGTAAGGTTATAATAGCACACCTCCTGGGTGAAGGGCTCAACTACAACTTGGACTTTAGTTGTAACAAATATAAACAATGTAGGCTCAGTGCCTGTAGCTCGGGTGGCTAGGGAGCTGGCAGGTTCGAATCTAGCTGGGGCCAAAAAATAGCCAGGCGTTGTGGTGGGCGCCTGTAGTCTCAGCTACTTGGGAGGCTGAGGCAAGAGAATCACTTGGGCCCAGGAGTTCGAGGTTGCTGTGAACTGCGACGTTAGGGCACTCTACCTAGGGTGACAGCTTGAGGTTCTGTCTCCAAAAAAAAAAAAAAATCTTTAGATCACTACAGCAACCTTGGATGAGTGTCCTACACTTCAGAATGACAACAGTTCAGTTCATAAAAAAATAAAAAAATAAATAAATGTATAAACAATGTAACTCAATCATTTTTACTCTTATATTAATCTGAAAAATATATATATATATGTTTTGGCCATTTGCATGTCATTTTTTCAAATATGTCCATTTAGGCCCTTTGCCCATTTTTAAATTGAGTTCTTTCTGTTCTTGTTAATGATACATTTGTAGTCATTACATATTTTAGATATTAACTCCATGACTCCATGTCAAATATAGAGTTTGCAAATATTTTCTCTCAATCCATTGAATTGGGAGGAAATCTTCCATTTGTCTCTTTTACTCTCTTGATTACTTCCTTTGCTGTGCAGAAGCTGTCTAGGTTGATAAAATCCTCTTTGTCTGGTTTTGCACATGTTAGGCCATTTCTGAGACCAAATGCCAAAAACATACCAATGTTGCGTAGCTTTTCCCTTATGTTTTCTTGCATTATTTTTACTATTTAGGTTTTATGTTTCAGTCTTTAATTTATTTGAGTTGATTTTTTTATGTTATGTGAGATAAGTGTCCAATTTAATTTTCTTATATGTGGATATTTCATTTTCCTGAAACCCTTTAAAAACGAAACTCTCTTTTTCCATCCTACGTTCTGTCTACTTTGTCAAAAATGAGTTGACCCAAACGTGTGGATTCATTTATGGGTTATCTATTCTGTTTCACTGGTAAATGTGTGTAATTTTGTGGTAATAACATGCCATTTTTATTATAACTTTCTAATATAGTATGAAATCAGGTGGCATGGTGCCTGTTATTTTTGTTCAGAATGTCGTTGGCTATTCAGGGTCTTTTATGGGTACATACAAATTTTAGGATTTCTTGTCTATTTATGTAAAAATTACACCAGAATTTTCATAATCTGCATCAAATCTGTATGTAACATTTGATAATAAATGACTTCATTAGTGATATATGTATTTCCTATACTATACTTTATTATTGTTTTAGAGTACACTTTTTCTATTTATGACAAATATTAACTGTAAAACAGCCACAGGGTAGCCATTCAGGAGATATTCCAGAAGAAGTTATCATTATCATAGGACATGACAATTCCATGTGTATTATTTCCGCTAAGGACTTACTTTTCAGTAGGACAGAAAGTGGAGGTGGAAAATAGTGCTATTGATCATCCCAATGCCATGTAGGCCTAGGTTAATGTGTGTGCATGTGTCTTTTTTTTTAATGAAAAATTTAAAAAGCAAAAAATAAAGAAAACCAACCAAAACACCTTAAAAATAGAAAAAAGTTTATAAAATAAGGATCTGAGGAAAGAAAATATTTTCATATAGCTATAAACATGTTTGTGTTTTAAGCTAAGTGTTATTAGAAAAGAGTCCCAAAGCTATAGAAAATGTAAAGTTTATAAGTAAAAATGATATAGTAGGCTGAGCTTCATTTATCTTTGAATGAATATTGTTTTGTAAATTTAGTGTAGCCTAAGTGCACAGTGTTTATAGAGTGTACAGAGTGTCCTAAGCCTTCACATTCACTTACCACTGATTCACCTAGATCTGTGTCTAGTTCTGTAAGCTCCATTCATGGGAAGTGTCCTACCATCCCATTTTTCCCTTTTATACCATCTTTTTCCTGTATCTTTTCTGTTTAGATATTTTTAGTGCCCAAATACTTACTATTTTGTTACCATTGTAACAGTACAGTCATATGTGGTATAGGGTTATAGGCTAGTGGTAATAGACCTACCATATAAGCCTAGGTATGTAGTAGGCTAGACCACACAGGTTCATGTGAGTACCCTCTGTGATATTTGCTCAATGACAAAATCACCTAACAACAGATTTATTAGAACATTATTTCTGTTGGTAAGTGATGATACATGACTATACATGTGACCATCACTTGATCATGCCTTCCTTCCATATTTCTCTTAGATAAATTGTTATTTCTCTCAGAAGCTGTCATCAGCCATTTGATGTAGAGCAAATTCCCATGATTCTCCTTACAACTTGTCATATGACCTGAGCTGTTCTCTTCTTTCCAGGAAAATAATTTCCACTATTGTAGGAATCTTGTATGTTGTTTTATTCCTACTTTTGGCTAAATGCTACATAATAGATGTTCAGTAGATATTTCTTAAATTAAGCAAGATTTGCTACTCATAGGTGAAACTTAGAAGTTAGTTAGTTGGCTAGTTTCACTAGCCCAATGGTTTTGAAACCTAGCTGTGTATCAGAAACCACCTAGGGAGCTTTCAAACTCATAGTCTTGGATATTTGGTTGAGTAAGTATACTTTATTCACTGTTGTTTCCCTAGAACAGTATGTGGCATGTAGCTAGAGTTTAGTAAATGATAAGTATTGGTGTAATTTTTACTCATATTATTATGAGGATTTTCCTTATAATTACTTCTAACCTATTTTTTTTGCCTCCATTTGCTCCCTTGTCCCCATACATTCAGAGTCTTCTGTTTTGCCTTTAATCTCTTCCATAAAATGCTGCTGTGAATCAGCAAACTTAACAATGTACCATGATGCACAGAAATGGTCCATTATTCTCTGTTTTTTTTAAGATGAGGTCCAAAATATTTACCCAATGAGCAGGATATTTTATAATCTGGCCCCAGCCCACCTTTCCAATTAATAAAATTCTCCCAGTATACCATGCCTGTTTTTTCTTCGATTCTTTTCCATAGATCATTCCATTGGCCTTCAATGTTGTTTCCATTTTTCTACTTTTTCCTTTCCATGTATAACTGTAGTGTCACCTCATCCAGCCTTTCCTGAATTTCTCAGGCTTAGTTAGCACTTTGCACCAAACCTGCTATATGTTAAGAATTAAAGGCAAGTAGTAGTATTATTCTTTATTCAGTTTGGGTATGAATTATAGTTATTTTGAATGTCCATATTGTTATTATTTTCTAATGAGAAGCTAGAAGCAAAACATTTGAGTTAATTGAAGGTCAAACTTTAACTGCAGGGGTAAGGGACTTACTTTGCTATCCTTTCTTTATACTGACGCTCCAAGAACAAGATGAAAGTTTGAGGAGATTTATCTGTCAGAGACTTTCTCTGTGACCTTCAGGTCACTCTATTATCAGAAACAGTGTTATGACATATCTGAGGATTAAAATGGGCTCTTTGAAAGGTTCCTAACTAGATGTGGCTTTTCCATGAGGCAGCATACCTGCTGTGCAGCCATCCCTGTGGGCTAGCATGCTGTGGAGGACAACTTTTCCTGAAACAACCTTGGTTTGTGTCACAGTTTTTATGCTTCCTAACTTTGTGCTCTCAGGCAAGCCATTTTTGTAACTCTGATCCTCTGTTTTATTACCTTTAAAAATAGAATAATGGGTGAATAAGTGCCTTCCCTGCTTAGCCTCCAAATTCCTTAGTTTTAATCTCATTTTAGAGAAGGTACTCTGAGGTATGTAGAAACATAAAAAAAAAATCTATGGCTTTAAAAACTCAGGAGAATTCACAGGGACTGGGGAATTATATTCATCACAGTAATTTGAAAATTCTTCCATGTAAAAGTTGCTAATGTCAGAGGAATGAGAATATGTATGTCTGGTGGATGTAGGTATGGCCTGAAGCACCAGCTGCAAACCCTAACGACTTTGAAGAATTTCCTTATTTAAAAATACGATTTAAAAATTTCTTCCCATAATACAGGTCTTTTTATTTCACATAAAGGCTGTTCCAGTCTAAACCTTCAAGTTAATGTAATATTAAAGGAAGACATTTCATGTTCATTTTTCAGGGTCATGTCCAAGTGTACAGATATAAGAAGCCTGGTTTCAATGCGTTATCACTTGGGGGTGATGCAGAGAAGAAAGGGACTAAGATTTGGGCAAATTGTGTTATGTTTAGAATGTGTACTGTGTTTTTCCTCACTTATCCATTTCATCACTTCATTTGACCCTCTAAATGGCTCGCCTCTCATCCATAGGAAGGAAAAAAAGATAAGCATGATGCTGTTTATTTTTGTTGTTATATAGACAGTGCTACATGTTGTGTCAATTTTGTTTTTCTAGCTGGTTTTATGATCTAAAGAATCAGCACAAACCTTTACTTCCCTGGGGATATGATTTAAGCTGCTGACCTTGGACCTTCAAAGTGAAGGCCTACATTTGTTGTGGCAAGATATATTTGGGGAGGTTTCCTCTATTTGTCCCCCTTCCCCCATTCCTACACTTGCCAGTGCTTTCAGTGGAAGAATGGAGAATTGGTGGGAAGCAATTTCCTGGTTTCAAAGTAGCAAAATATACATAATATTCACCACACAAAATCTCTCCACTGATTTTTCAGTAAAGCAACTGCCATTCATGAAGGATTGACAAAAATGCAAAAAATCTTCACAAAGTAAAAAGCAAGTTGCCAATTCCATTTTCCCAAGGTCAAGGCAATGTACCTTCTAGAAAGTATCTGGGCTGCAGGTAGCATGTCCCTTTCTTTGTAAGCAGACATTTCTCTTCTAGTGGTGCCTAAGTCTCCACATCTGGATAAAGTTCTGGAATGCAAAGCCAGTGAAGAGACGCGCTAGGGAGAATCTTTGTCTGCACTAATGGGATGTAGGATTACTTTCTTGGAAACTCCCTTTCAAGTTAACATGAAGCAAGCAACTGCTGGCCTCTGGAGCTGGCCCTGAAAGTTCTGCATATTCAGTAGCACATGTTCCTATATGTGGCTCATGGAGGCAGCTGTGCCAGTCTCTATATGGTAACCAGCCATCTGTTTGGCACATTTTTGGAGACATTGTGAGGAGGCAGCTCTGTGACGGCTGATCATCTTGCTGATGGGAGTGTTGTGCTTCTGCTATTTGTGTCTGAGGGACTCTCAGTCATGCTGGGCCAACTCTGTCACTGAGGTGAGACTCCTTGCCCTATTGCCTCCTCATGACTTGTCAGGATGTTCATTTGAGGCCTGCTTAAAGACTGTGGATTCCCACATGAGCTTTTCAAATGTGACAACTCTTGACCCAATAAACATAACTTTATATGAGAGGATTGAGAAATGAATCAAACGTATCCATGCGGACCTAGAGACTCCGTTACTTTTCTTGAATACTGTTCCAAGATTGCTACTTTTAGGAACTGCTGTTTTTCTTCATTGATGTGACACAGTCAGGGGGGCAGACATAAAGAAAAGAGAAGTGATGAAAAAAGCTGGCTTAGGTGTACAGCTTGGAACCTCTTGGCATAGATGCCATGTTTGTAGCCAGGCCCAACTATTTGCTAGTCTAGGCAAACTTCAAATGATGACATTTCCACATGTCTTTTATGAAACAGTCTGTGTAATACACACACATACCATTTTATCTTTAATTAAAAATAAAGTAATGCCATATTATCTTAAAGGTTCCTTTTCTTTGAAAAATTATTTTAAGGTTACTTTAACTCTGAGCTGATACAAGAGCTTCCTATAAGCACTACTGCTTCCTGTGCTTCTGCTCATCTCATGACAAACAAATTCACCTTCATTAACACCACTATTCATTGGTAGGCTCAGCCAAATTGTAGTCACATGTAGTGACACTTGCTCCTTCTGGGGTGAAGTGAACTTGGTATGGGTTACCACAGCTTGTTAGTTCCAACCTATATTCCTAGCTTAATTCCCTAATCTCCTTCATTCAGTAACACTTAGTACAAGTCCTACCTGTATGCTTACAATTACCATGTGTGCAAAGGTCACATGAGAAAGTGTGCAGCATGGTGCCAGGCATACTCATATGGCCTGAGAGTTACTTAATCAAGTCCTGCCTCCTCCATGATGATCTGGTATTACCAATAATCCTATATAGGTATTCCTCGAATTGGAAAGTACCATAACATCCATTTTATCCTTGCAACCATCCCAAACGTAGGCTTGTTTTAGATATTTTACATAAGAGGAAACTGAGGTTCAGGTAGTGAAGTAACTGGTCACATGCATATAAGCTAATGAATTGTACAGCTGAAAATTGAGGATGAGTTTGTTTAACTAAAAAAGAAAAAAAGTATATAATCAATGTCTGCAACTACTACTCTGAACTTGGGGATAAAGATTTAACTTTTAAGTTTTGTTTCTTTTCTTCCTCACTGGGATGAATGTGTTAATGTTTGAAAAAGATGAACAAAGTCCTAGATTATTTTTAATGAAGACCTAAAATAAACCTTTATCTCTTTCCCTCTGAGTAGATAATTGAAGCCTAAACAATAAGGTCAAAGGAAGAGGTCACATCCTGTCACATGACTTGTTTTCTGACTTTATTTTTTGTGTCTTTTCATCTGCTCATACTGCTCCAAGGTTGTTGGCTAGCGCATGTGCAGTGTTGGAGAAGCATGGCATGTATGCTGCTGGTGTTCTTAAAGAAGAAGAGTAAAAGATTTTAGGAAAATCCTACACAGGATCTTTCTGTGTAGTTCATATTTTCTTTAAAAGAAAAAAAATAATAATTTTGTACCACGATTGCCACTGGACTAAGTAAGTGTCAAGTTAGATCTGGCAACACTGGTGACCACCATGAGCAACCCTTACTATAGAACAGGATGTCTGTTCAGTCTGAAGGTGAGCTCCATTTCACTTTCACAGTGAAAAAGCCATAAAGACATATAATACAAATGCGTCAAGGGAAAATAAACAGAAGAATGGTATGGATGCTACTCCACTGCAAAATATGGAGGAAATAAGGTTACAACTTCTGGAAAATGCTATAAATCTCTAAATTTAAGAAAGCAATATAAAACATAGCATTAATGTGTAAAACAGACTTGGAAGAGATAATTGATGATTTCAAAACACAGCGGAAGCACTAGAAAATCAGAGATAAATTTTCACTACTCATTTTCTGAAGATTCCAGAGAATGTAGGTGATACAAATACTTCACAATTATTTCTAAAATTCCTGAAAAATTTGGGGCTGAAGAAGACTATTTTTTAATATCTAATAGTCCTGAATCTCTCTCATTATTATTCTTTTTCTAATTTTTTCTGGCTGTTCATTCTCATTCATTTTTTCTCTCTAAATTTTAGAACCATCTTTCCCAGTTTAAACGTTTTAATTGGTATTTTTTGCTTTAAATTTTTGGTAAGAAATTGAAAATTGAAATTTCTTGATATTACATCTTTTTCCTCCAATGATTTATTATGGTGTTCCCTTCTTGTATATAACTTACTAGCATTTAAAAGTTACCTTTCTATATATAGTCCATGTTTTTTAAAAAATTTACTCCTAAAACACTATAAAGATGGCAAAAGTTTTAGCAGAGCATCTGGGAAAGAAATGCAATAAAAATTATTGATAGTGATTATGTTCTTCATAGTCAGACAGTTATATGATGAAAGAATTTAATAAGTGAAAACACTTATTTCCAGTCAAGAAATTCAGGATTTTTTGAGATGGCAGGGTAGGGGAGTGAGTAACAAAATTTCAATAGAGTTGCATTTGGGTTTAATAATCAAGTGTCTCCAGTCTGGGTGATACAGCAAGTCCCTGCCTCTATAAAAATTGAATGAATGAATGAATAAATAAATAAATAAATGTGGTAGAATGTTCCTAGCAATTTGGAAGGCTGAGTCAGGCAGATAACTTGAGCCCAGGAGTTCAAGATTGCAGTGGTCTCTGATCATGCCACTGAACTCTGGCCTGGGCAACAGAATAAAACCCTGTCTCAAAAAAAAAAAAATGGCACTGAAGGGGTTTGGAATGTGTATATACTTATGAAAACTGATTACTATGGAAATACTTTGAAGTCTTTATTTATATTTATTTGATTTACATTTATTTAATGAATTTTGAGGTATTTCTTCTTAGGAAACAAATAGCTAATATTTGTTCTGATTTAATATTCACAATGATCTGTTCTGGTTAAAGAATTATCATCAATACCTTCATTTTATAGTTGAGGAAACTGGAACTTAGAGAGGGCAAGTTATTTGCTGATGTCCCACGGTTCCTTTATTCAACAAGCATTTTTGAGCTCATGATATATGCAAGAAACTGCGATATGAAGATGAAAATATGAATGATGCCCAAATAACCAAATCAAATGCTTATTCTGAAAGCAATCATCTTTTACAGGGAAAGATGTAAAAGTTGACAGATAGCGGTAATACAATAGACGTTAGAGTAGAAATATGCAGGAGGCAAAGAAAAGTAGGGATAGTTGGCTTTGTGTTTGGGGAAAGAGAAAGTGGGGAACTCTCATAAAAGACTTCACAGACGAAATGACACTCATGCTAAATTTTAAAGATAAGGTCAATGTTACAAAAATGTAATAGGGAAAGGTATCAGAGATGGACTAGCCATAGAGATCTTTGCTTCTTAATTTTTAATTTGCCTATGAATCAGTTATAGATCTTGTCAAAAAGCTGATTCTGAGTCATTGAGTCGGGTATGGGGCCTGTGATTATGATTTCTAAGGAGTTCACAGGTGATGCTGATGCTCTCTGTCCTGGGAACCCAGTTGGAATAGCAAGGTGTTAAAGTGCAGAAGTGGGCTCGAAATGTCTTCAGAATGTTTCAGTCTGAGGGCCACCAGAGTTAGACTACTGGATAAGGACAGGGAAAACTAAAATGTAAGGTTTGAAAGGATGGAGAAGACACTAAGATGAGGTACAGAGATAGAAGTGAAACAAAAAGAGAATGGAATTTTAAAAGCTAAAGACAGAAATTTTAAGATTCAGTTAGCTTAATTGTTATAGAAAGTTAGAGTTAGTAAGAACTAGATATAAGAGCTAAAAGTACTCATTGTGTTTGGCATAAACGTGATCAGTATTGTCCACCCTGAACAGGATTACCATGTAGGGCTCTTGGACTGTGCTGTTGGATAAAATAGTGACTAGCCACGTGTGGTTACTAACCACTTACAATGTGGGGATCGTGCATTGTGTGAGCTGCAAGTGTAGAATACACTGGATTTTGAGGACTTAGTATAAGAAAAAAACAGAAAATATTTTCCTAGCAATTTTTATATTAATCACTTGTTGAAATTATAATATTTTGGATATATTGAACTAAAATATATTATAAACCTTACCTTAATGGTCTCTATTTCTTCTTACTTTTTAAATGTGGCTACTGAAAATTTTAAAAGTACTATGTGGCTCAGATGGTGGGCCATATTGTAATTATACTAGAAAATGCTGATCTAGGCAGATCAACTTGTTTTCAGGTGTATGAACACAAGCAAATATATGGATACAGTGAATTGAGGGACATGTAAGGTAAATGTAGGAAAATACTTTTGGATGGGTGAGACTTAAATGTATTTATATATTAAAAATAAAGATCCAATAGAGGGAAGATGCTAAATACAAAGAAAAAAGAGATCACAATTAATAAATTGTGGACTGGTTATTGAAAAGTACACCTGACTCCAAAAGCCAGGATTTTTAAATCATTATGCTATATAAGCTATTCAAATTTGAAAAGAAAATATACATTTATTCGTATGCTCTAGAACAATCTAACAGCATAGAAATTATGCATTTGTTGAAAGTCTTAAATAAATTGTGAAACAAGGATCTGATGCTTTTATTGAGGTGGTTCTTTGACAACATTTCTTATTTCTCCCATGTCTATTACAGACTTTCCTATTTGAGCTGATTTTAACAATAAATTAAATTTTATTATCTATTAAAATAAATTTTATTATCTATTTCTATGAGAACTTTAAACTATTTAACATTACATTAATTTTTTTTTTAAAGAATGTAGTATGGAAGTTAAAGCCGATTTTACAACCATTCTATTACTGATAAACAAGGATTAAACTTGGCGATCTTCCTAGATGACTGGTGTTTTGAAATAACTAGTTCTTAGATTTGTGACTTTCCAGCATTAGTGGATCCTTCCTCTTATCTTTGATTTTGTTTTCATGTTAAGTCAGATAGTTACTATTTCTAGAAGCTTTGCCAGGCTATTGAGATATAGCTTCATGAGTAGGATGCTGACAGAAAGTTTTAAGGAAAAAAAAAACCTTTAATAATAAAATTATTTGAAGCTATGACTGTTCCTTTAAGTGCTAAAGTATTAGTCTATAGCCTTTGTATCATTATTTGCTAAATAGATTGTATTTAACACTTTGGTCTCTTTGACAATTTTTTTAGAAGCACCATTTAACATTTTTAAGTGATATTATGTTTTTACTTCAAAATTTAATCTGTCATTTTATTTTGTGTAATTGAGGAATGAGGTTTGTAATTCTACAGCTTTTACTACATTTCAAAACATAATGTTTTTCTCTGATATGTGTACATTTAAAAGGAGTAGGGAGCAGGGTGCTGGCCCCATATACCAGAGGTGGCAGGTTCAAACCTGGCCTTGGCCAAAAACTGCAAAAAAAAAAAAAAAAGAAAAAGAAAAGAAAAAAAGAAAGAAAAGAAATTTGAAAATATTCACTGGACTTTGAAAAATTATTTTAGGGTAAATCTGAAGAAGTTCTTAAATTGGCCTTTTAATCTATCATTGTTCAGTCATTTAATTTGCTAGTTTGTAGTATCCAAGGAATACAGGCATACTTTGTTTTATCATACAGATGGTGCAATTTCTACAAATTGAAGGTTTATGGTAACCCTGGATTAAGCAAGTTTATCAACATCGTTTTCCCAATTGCACATGCTCATTTTGTATCTTTGTGTCGTATTTTGGTAATTCTCACAATATTTCAATTTTTTTCTATTACCGTGTGTGTATTCTATGTGTTCTGCAGATCAGTGATCTTTAATGTTATCATTGGAACTGTTTGGGAGCACAAAGTTCCAGATCCATATAAGATAGTAAATTTAATTTGTGAATGTTGTATATGTTGTGACTGTTCCATCAATCGGTCATTCCCTCTTCTCTCTCATCCAAACTGTAGGTCTCCCTATTCTCTGAGACATGACAATATTGAAATGAGGCCAATCAATAAGCCAACAATGGCCTCTAAATATTTAGTTGAAACAAAAAGTCATATGTCTATCACTTTAAATAAAAAAATTACAAGTGATTAAGCTTAGTGAGGCAGGCATGTTGAAAAGCAAGAAAGACTGAAAGCTGGTCCTCTTGTGCCAAACAGTTAGTCAAGCTGTGAATGCAAAGAAAAAGTTATTGAATGAAATTAAAAGTGCTAGTCCAGTAAACACATGAACAATGAAAAAACTAAGCAGACTTATTGCTGAGATGGAGAAAATTATAGTGGTCTGGATGGAGGATCAAGCCAGTTACAACATTCCCTTAATCCAAAGCCTAATCCAGAACAAGGCCTTAACTCTCTTCCCTTTCACAAAGTCTGAGGGAGGTGAGGAAACTGGAGAAGAAAAGTTTAAAGATAGCACAGGTTGGTTCACCAGGGTGAAGGAAAGATACCATCTCTATGAGGTGAAGCTACGTGTACTGATGAATAAGCTGTAGCAAAATATCCAAGAGATCTAGGTAAGATCATAAATGACAGTGGCTACACTAAACAATGGATTTTCATTGTACATAAAACAGCCTTCTATTGGAAGAAGATGCCATCTAGGACTTTTATAGCTAGAGAGGAGAAGTCAATACCTGGCTTCAAAGCTTCTAAGGACAGGCTGACTCACTTGTTTGAGGCTATGCAGGTGGGAACTTTAAGGTGAAGCCAATGGTCATTTATCATTCTGAAAACACTAGCACCTGCAAGAATGTTGCTAAATATACTCTGCCCATTCTCTAGAAATGGAACAACAAAGCCTGGATAACAGCACTTCTGTTTACAACATGGCTTATACTGAATATTTTTAGCCCATTATTATTCAAAAAAGATTCCTTTGTAAATATTACAGTTCATTGCCAATGTATATAGTCACTCAAGATTTCTTATAGAGATCTGCATGTGGGAGGAGATTAATTTAGTTTTCTAGCCTGCTAATACAACCTCATTCTGCAGCTTATGCATCAAGAAGTAATTTCAGTGCTGAAGTCTTGCTGTTTAAAAAATACATTTCATTAGGTGCCATGGGGCCCTCAGGATCCTACCCTTGAGACTCTAGCACCACCACCAGGCTCTGTGGCTCTACTCCTGAGACTTTGGTGCCAATGCCAGGCTCTGTGGCCTCACCTCTGAGGCTCTAGCACCATTTCTGACCACATAGCCCTGGCTGAAAGCTCCTGTGCTGCTGTCTTTTTCCATGGCCCCAGCTCCTAGGCTTCAGTGCTGCTTCCAGATCCTGTCTGTGAATCACCTCTGCTGCCATTGGACCCTGTGGTCCCACTCCTAATGCTCCAGTGCCACTGTTGGATCCTGCTTCTTTAACCCAGGATCCTATGTTGCCACCTGAGCTCATGGTATCCCTGGCTCCCACCAGCTGTCTGGTGGGACACACCCCCATGGACCAATACTCCAGGGATCCATAGCAGGTCCCTACCTGCTATGCTCTACCTGTCATTGCACCTGGACCCATTTGAAGTAAACACAGCCTAGACACCCATGACCACTACTTATCTAGCCTTGGCCAGCTGCTTGCTGTCACTACAGGGAGACTGGGCAGAGCAGTCTCCTACAACATCAGCCTCTTTGGAGAGTGACTTGCCCAGCTAGCTCCCAGACGGAGCTTCAAACAATGGCCTGGAGAACAGCCCATCACTTTGCAGGACGATTGTTCACAGCTGTCATGGGCTATGACAATCACAGTGGAACAAGAAAACACAAATCTTTTGCATTACAAGCTCTCAGTGTATCTGACCCTTCCCCTGCTGGAGAAGACTTCCAGACAAGGTCACAAAAGCACCATCTAGTTTGACATTCCCAAAGAATCACAATGGATCTGTAGCACTGGACCCCAACCAAAAGGAAATCGTCTGAATTTCAGAAATGAAATTCAAAATAGTGATGTCACATAAGATGAATGGGATAGAAGACAAAGTTGAAACCCAAAATAAAGCAAAAAAAAAAAAAAATGAAGACATCCATGAAAAATATGCTAATGAGCTAAACACCATATGGAAGAATGTAACAACAAAGAAATGAGAGAACAATTTAGAGAATTTCAAAATACAGCAGAAAACTTAAACAACAGACTAAACCAAGCACAAGAAATAATCCCAGTACTTAAAGACAAGGCTCTTGAAATAACCCAGCCAGTTAAAGACATAGAAAAAAGAATAAAAACGAATCAACAATCACTCAGAGAAATATGGGTGGCACTAATGTGAAATCAACAAATATATGAATTATAAGTATCCCTATGTGAGAAAAGGAAAACGAACAAAGCATGGAAATTCTATTTCAGGGAATTATTGAGGAAAAGTCAATCTCGCCAGAGATTCAGACAGACAGATACAAGATGATCATAAAAACTGAAGATTCATGGCAAGTAGGAAATCTTCAAGACACATTGTCACCAACTTGGCCAAAGTCAGAATGAAGGAGAAAATTTTACAGGCAGCAAGATTAAAGCAACAATCAACCTAAAAGAGGACTACCCATTAGCTAACAGCAGATTTCTCAGAGGAGATCTTACAAGTCAGAAAGTATCGGGGCCTCACTTTTAATCTTCCTAAACAGAGCAAATGCCAGCTAAAAAAATTGTATTCTGCAAACCTAGATTCATCAATTATGGAGAAATAAAGACTTTTTCAAATAAGCACAGATTAGAGAAAATAGTCACTACTAGACTTGCCCTATAGGAATATTCAGAATTGCTTTATTTATTTATTTTTTTTGTTTTCAAATACATAATCTTTTTAAAAATTTTATTAAATCATAATTGTGTACATTGGTGCAATCATAAGGCACAATGTGCTTCATATACAATCAGAAATATTTTGGTCATACTGTTAGAGATAGTCTTCATGGCATTTTCTTGATCACTATATAAAGACATTGATACTCTACATTTAATAAGTTTCATCAGTACCCTGCTAAGATGCATCATAGGTGTGATCCCACTAATTGCCCTCCCTCCACCCATATTCCACCTTCCTTTCCCTTCCCTTTCCCTTTTCCCTGTATTCTTGTGTTATAATTGGGTTTTAGCCTTCATATGAAAGCTATAAATTAGCTTCATATTAGGGCCGAGTACATTGGATACTTTTTCTTCCATTCTTGAGATACTTTGCTAAGAAGAATATGTTCCAGCTCCATCCATGTAAACACAAAAGAGGTAAAGTCTTCATCTTTCTCTAAGGCTACATAATATTCCATGGTATACATGTACCATAATTTATTAATCCATTCATGGGTCAATGGGCATTTGGGCTTCTTCCACGACTTAGCGATTATGAATTGGGCTGCAGTAAACATTCTGGTAAAAATATCTCTATTATGATGTCATTTTTGGTCTTTAGGATATATACCCAATAAAGGAATTATAGGATCGAATGGCAGATCCATTTTTAGATCTCTAAGTGTTCTCCAGATATCTTTCCAAAAGGAATGTATTAATTTGCATTCCCACCAACAGTGGAGAAGTGTTCCCCTTTCTCCACATCCACGCCAACATCTCTGGTTTTGGGATTTTGTTATGTGGGCTAATCTTACTGGAATTAGATGATATCTCAAAGTAGTTTTGATTTGCATTTCTCTGATCATTAAG
>CAUYON010047947.1:0-27204 GCA_963573935.1 Arctocebus calabarensis
GCAAAGAAATGTTTCTAAACGTGGAAATGCCATGAAGGATATCCGTAACAGTATGATCAAAATATTTCTGAATGTATATGAATCGTGCCCTGTGATTGCACCAATGTACATAATTATGATTCAATAAAATTATTAAAAAAAAAAACATCTTTCTCACTTTGGTGAAAGATGGGTATTATAATTCTGTGTAGTTAAAGGTAAAGGACAGAGCATTGTGATGTGAACAGGCAAGAGCAGTCGGTGAAGGGCATAGAAATGATGATGCTTTAAAAGTTTCATGGCTCAGTCAGTCCAACAAATACAAATTAATAATATTCTAAAATTGTTAACTAGAGCCTTGACTCATGGACCCATCCAAGAAACTGTTGTATACATTTGAATCTCAAATACGTTTCTAATACATTTGCATATAAAATATACATTTAAAATATTACGTACTTTTATGGAGTCATTCATGAAGAAGCAACATATGTAATTCCTTACTCATGAACTCCAGATTAGAAGAAATCTAAGGATCATCATACATCAAATCAAGTGAGTTGGGTTAAGAATAAAAATGCTTAAGGAAAGGAAATCTAAATACTTGGTTATAAATGCATACATGAAAACTGTTCAAGATTGAGCACAGTCTAAAACTTTGTCCTAGTTTCAAAGTGAATTGGTGACATCTATAATTGTCACTTATTCTTCCCTTGCCTTACATCTTACTAAACTGTCATTGAAATTATCATTAGGAAAATGAGGGAAAATGAAGAAAATTGTGTATCAGGCTGGAAAAGAACTTCTCCCCATTTTGTATGTCTTTCTGTATGATTTGCTGAGTAAAGTACATTTTTCCTGATTTTATAGCAATAATTCTTTTCATTTTTACTAACTCAATTTGATGCCTTTCTTGTCTCCTCCCTCTTCTATTTCTCGTTCTAACAAATACTATATATTTAATAGCCCTGTGATGGGATGTTTACAGATCAACAGTAATGTGAAATTGTCTCTCAGAAAAAAAATGAATAAATAAAATCTTAACGAGTGATAGTAAAGAACAATGTACAAAACCAGAAATATAATTAATTTGTTCATTGACTGAGCAAATGAAGTGTAAATTTTAGGGCCTGAAATTAGTATAGTGAACAAGCAGGCAAGGAAAATCGTTCATTCAAGACCCAAAGTTGTCTGAATTCAGTGTTACGCCTGTGGGAGTGAGGCTCCTATTTCCTTGGTGGCTGTCAGGCAAGAGACTTTCTCAGTGGCTGCATTCCTTATCATGTTGCCCCTCCATATTCAAAATAGAGAGTCTGTTTCTTCAAAAACTTTAAATCTGTCTGACCTCACGCTCTGCTTCATTTTCTTGGCCTCAAGCAGAAGAAAATTCTCTGTTATAAAGGGCTCATGTTATTAGATTGCGCCCACTCAGATAACTCAGGATAATCTCCCTGAAGTCTATAACCCTAATTAAATCTGAAAAGTCTCTTTTTCCATATAATGTAACATATTAGCAGATTTTAGGGATTAGGATTTGGTCATCTTTGGGGAAACATTCTGTCTAACCACAAAATAATTACATCAATAAATTATATAGTAGGTGTATGATAGCATTCTATTGAATAGTAATATAAGGATTAATAAAATGGAAACAGTTAAAATTACACTAAAGACAGAATAAAAGCAGAGTATGTAAATAGAACTTTCTTAAAATGTGTGAATACACATTTATACACAGAAAAACAGGTGGGGAAATAAATATTAAACATTTATAAGGATATATTATAAATATTTATGTTTGGGTGATAGAGTGGTGAGTAACTCCGTAATATCTTCTATTTTATAAATTTTATAATATGAATACATGTTAATTTATGTTAAATTTTATTATATAAGTATATATTAAATTGTTACATAAATTATATAGCATTATATAATCAAATAGTATAATTTCCCCTCACCAATATCTGTAATTTATATTACTTCACTACATTTTATAAAAATAATATCAATTTCCATGTCTTCTCCTCATCAGGTAAATGTTCTTTTTCACACTAATCTCTCTCTTTTAGGTTTCCAAAACTCTAGTGTTCTGCAACAAACAATTGATTGCTTATATTATTTTCTCTTGTTTCCCATCATTACAATTATAGGAAATAATTTATCACCCCAGTAGAATAACAGCAGATTTGGTGTAAGTACACGGCCAAGATTCTTTTTTTATTTTTATTTTATTATTATATATTTTTTTTGCAGTTTTTTTTTTTTTTTGGCCGGCGCCAGGTTTGACCCTGCCACCTCTGGTATATGGGGCTGGAGCCTTATTCCTTTGAGCCACAGGCGCTGCCCTATTCTTTTTTTTATTCTAGTGCATTGTTGGGAAACCAATTCATGAGAAAAAGAAGAATTAATTTATAGGTAAATGAAATACAAACCCATTGATTTGGTATGCTGTAACTTAACATTTCAAAGGAAAAACAGATTTGTGATTACTTTGAGCTTCTATATCCGTGACTGATCTTCAGATTGGGCATACTAAATAGTTATATTTCTATACTATTATGTATGTATGGTACAATATTTAGTGAATCAGATTAGTGCCACATTAACAAAATATTATTTTTCTTATAATGTGGATTAATTTATTAAAATGTACAATTGTCTTCACATCTGTTTAATCAAATACATTTATCATTTATGCTCATGGGCTTTTATGTATTTATGTCATAAGTAGTACATAAGGGTAATTGGTTTATGTGATCTTACTAAACATTTTCAATCAAAATCTAACTAATAAATTCATTTAATAATGTATTAATAAATAAAATCATAGCACATAATAAAGTATCAGCAATCATTTGCAGTCTTAATTATATGTAAATTATTCTAACAGTTGGAGTGAAGTAGGGTGGGCTGTTTATTAATGATGTTGAAAAGTTATGGGAACATCTTGCTTTTCTTAAATATCTGGTCATGTAGGCAAGTTAGCTAACTTCACAGAGACTAAACTTTCGCATACCACAAGAAAGAATGAAACATCTGATATTTCCCTTTCCTACATCTGTGAAGAAAAGATAATATTTGGGAAAAATTTGCTAAGTCTATGAAGCAATTATCACTGTTATTATGTAATAGTGTTAGCAGCCATTTGTAGTTAAATTAGAACAGAAAGAAATATACCTTGCCTATACTATTGAGCATTTAATAATTAAAAATTTGTTTTCATAAAATATTTTATTATTGTTTTTACTTAAAATTACTAATCTCTTAACTACCCTACCTGTCATTTGTTCTCAAATATTTCAAATGTTTAGAAATCTGCGTTTTGGATTGATATTTCATTCCATTAATCTAGTACATTCTTACATATTAATTAACTTGTTTTTGATTTATACATCTGCCCATCAATAACTAATTAGGTCATATTTTTACTTTTGTTTACTTTTTCATTTGTTTGCTCTTGAATGTGTGGCAGGCTAAACACTGCTGTAAAGAACACAGATAAGCTTTCAAAATGTTACATGACATTTTACCCAAACATCTGTCAAGTGAAAGGTTAGAATTTTCACTCCTAAAAGAAAAATATATACCAATTAGCATCAATATTCTGCAATCTATTGACTGATTTTAGCGGTGGGAAATGGACACGCTTGTTAATTACATAGAGGACAGTTCTAGGAGTCACTTATCTTGCTGACTATCTACAAGTTGATTCAAAAGGTAACTTCACGTTGTTTTGATAGCTATTTGATAGCTTCAGCATGTGAATTGATTATATACTAACTAGACACATTGCCAAGAATTATCAGTTAATTAATAATAATCTTGCATATTTCAAAATGCTAGTGGGCACTGCTTTTCTTAATCTGTAAAGAGAATTTGCTATTAGAAGTCCGATACTTAATAAAATACTTGAGGTCATATTTTTATCCATCACTGAATTTGGTATAGATACCTAATGTTAGAAAATTGCTGGATAGTAAAATTTCTAAAGTGTTTTAGAATTTAGGACAGTTTTTAATTATTTAGATTATTGTTCAATGTAATTTGAATAGTATTTAAAATTTACACTTTTGATACAAAACAATATTAATATAAACTTCTCAAAATGTGGTTCAGTCATATATCTTCTAAAAGCAGCAACACTCTACCAAATACAATTTATCATAATAATCACATTGTTTATATAATTTCCTTTTCTTCCAATAAATAATTTATCAAGTGCATCTTTTCATACAAGAACACCCTGCTTTTGAGTGGTATGTAAAATTTCCTTGGTTTTATATTGCATAACTAACTCTCATATTACTGACTCTCTTTTAATAGGCATATGGATTGATTCTGATTTTCCATTTTTTTAGACATAAAGGGTCTTGCTGTGTTGCCTTGACTGGAATGCAAGAATCCTTCTACCTCAGCCTCCCACATAGCTAGGACTATAAGAATGCAGCACAATGCTTGGGTAACTTTATTTTTTGTAGAGATGGATAACTTTATTTTTTGTGTTGCTCCATCTGGTCTTGAATTTGCACCCGCAAATGATCCTTCTTCCTCGGTTGCCCAAAATGTTGGAGTTACAGGTATAAGTCACTGCACTGGCCTGATTCTGATACTTTATTTTTAGAGTGTTGAAATCTACTTAATAACATATTTCATATATTTCAGGAAGTAATTTTCACATGAAATAAATTTGAAAGAAGTTATGTTAATAACAAATTAATATATTGTAGTAAAACCTTGGGGAACTATATTGTTCAAAACTGTACATGTCATATAAGACAAAGGCAGTAGAAATATTTCAGATTAGAGGAGACTAACAAGGCATGACAATTAAATGTAATACTTGATATGAAATAGGATTCTTTACTGAATTTTGAAAATACTATAAAGGACAATATTGGATACAATGGCCACATTGGAACATAACTCGTTTGTTGTACAGAAAATGTAACTACTGTATGAGAGGAAAACACTGTATTTTCTTTTCAATCATTGGTATGAAAGTAAAATTTGTGAATATAAAGGCCTGGTTATAGAACTTGTGGATACAAATGACTGGTTGTACTATGCCATCTCAAATAAGGGACATAGAATCAATTCCTCTATCACCCATACTGAGGGAGGATTGTATTAATGTTACATTTTGATGCCAATAACTATACTGGGGGTAAGGCAGTATCCTTATTTTAGGAAAATATACTTTAAAATATTTAGTATATGAAGTATAAAAATTACTTTACAGTTATTTAGGGAAAATGCTTGTATCTACCCAAATGATATGCATATACATTTATGCATATGTTTATATGTACATACTATATGGAGAAGCCAAAGGGAAGATGAGAAAGCAGGTATGGCAAAATATTTATAGAAGATAAACCTAGTAAAGGGTTCATAAGTGTTCTTACTCTTATTGTAACTTTTCTGTAAGTTTGAAATTATGTCTAAGTAAAAAGTTATGAAACACAGGAGATATTTCCAAATTGCTTTCCATAACAGCAAGGCCACTCTTTCTATTCCTCTTATTCTTTGTTTTTCTTTTCTTTTAACTTCTTTCCATCCTCTTTCCCTTCCACTCTCTTTCTCTTCTTTCTTTCCATTGCCAAAAGTCTATTAGGTGAATTCAAGTGAGGTTGCCCTGGATTAAGCAGATTCAAAACAGTACAGCCCCTTGACTACATACAAGAGGACTGTGATATGGGAAACGATTTTTGCACTCCACGAAGGGCAGCATAAGTACGAAGCTGGTGGAGGTAGTGTGAATCTGTAGTTTCACACCGGAAGTCCTGGTGCGTAGTTAGAGTTATCAACATATAGAAATAGATATAAAAATAAATAGGGGTATATGTGTGTCTTTGTGTGTGTGTGTAGCATACAATTTTGCAGTAAAAATTCACCATAGCATGTGAATTTTGTACTGTCTTTTATATCAGGGGAAATAATCTCTCTTACCTATCACAATAGTCTTCATGTGAGTAGAATATTTCTTTTACACATCTCATCCCAGAAATTATCTCCCTAACTAGAAAATTTATTGCATTATTGTGTATAAAAAATTATAGTTGTCTTAAAATTTCAAGGCAGACAGTCATCAATATTCAATAAGAATTTGTATTTATATTTTCATTTTACGTAGATGGCTGTCAATTTTGATATCATACGTTAAATTTTTGACAAGATTGATTTTGAAATCATTTTAAGACATGTCTTTTAAATTGCTTTATTGTTTCAATTATTCTTAAGAGTTTAATTCCTTTTTTTACTGCAGTGTTAGTTCCACGAATTTTAGCAAACTGCTCTCCTCCTATAAGGCATACTTATAAATGACTTGAGCATACAGTTTTAATATGTGTTATGTTAGTAGTCACGTACTTAATTCTATTTTAAAAGGAAAAGTCAAAAAAGCACTTGGATTTTAGTCATTAGCTAGATCTTGGAATTAAAAATAATTTCTGAGAACCAAATTGTCATAAGTAAAAGCACTTGCTTTTAAAAAATTTTAACTATGATTCCTATAACTTTATCAATATGATGAAAATAATAGTTTTTTTTGTTATAAAGATTGCATGAGTTAAATATACTAAATAAGTTTTCTACTTAAAGCATAGATGGTGAATCATTTGCTTGGTAGTTTAAATTAAATTATATACAGTGAATGCCACACATAGGGCCACATCAGTCTCTGATTGGATGCCTTTCATCTTCCTTTTGCTGGATTTTCTCAAATACCCTTTTATTCTTTTCTTTGGACATAATATAAATGGCTGGAATGATAGAGGTTAGGTTAGAATGGCATATAGACTAGCATAAAGTTGGTTGAATATGGATAAAATAATACCAACATGTGGTGAACTAAAAAAATGAAACACCTGCTATGTAAAAGATCAATTTGTTAACTCATAGTGTTAAAACTTAGAAAAAAATTAAATGAGTGATATGTTATCAAAGTTTACAACCTACCATCAAAATGGAGAAAGCAAATGACCCTAAATATCTTCAGAAATATGCCAACAAGCTTCTGCTATGAAGGCTTGTACTTACATTATAATGACCTAAATATAAATTAGCGCTGTTTGTATTTCAATTTAGGAGTTCTATAATTAAATCTAACTTTATGACCACAAAATTTAAAAGTACAATGGAAGGCAATATATAGAAGAAAAATAAATTATCACTCAACGATTTCAATAGGCAATAAAACACTATGCATTACAACATGAAATTTAAAAACATATTGACTTAAAAATCACTTAGCCCAAAATTATAAGCCCAAAATATGCAATAATAAGTTGATCCAATATTGAATTTTTCTCATAACTTTTCCACTTATTTTATGAAGATAAATTTACTCTTTACTTTCAGCTCCAAGAAATATTGTTGGTCCAAAATATGCTTATTAAAATATTTTGGATTCATTAGTGAAATTTATGTGTGTTTTTTTCTATTATTTAGCTTATACACTATACAATGAAAAATATATATAATTAGAGTAGCAACAACAGAAAAACAACTAATATAAAAAGCATGACTTAAGAATGATTTTCAACTTTGAAGCAGACCATAGTTGTTTAATACAATGCAGGTATCAATTTAGAAAGACAATACACTATGTATCCAATTACGTTCCTTTTTCAGAAAACAGTTTGCAATCAGAAGAATGTGTGATGAGGTTTAATCAAAGATTAGAACTTTTTAATTAAATAGGGCCTTTTGTGAGTAGTCATTTGACATTAATTACTGTTTTAGCTGGATTCCTTTTGATTTATAAAGGGCCCTGAGCACTGCAAAAATTATATTGCATCACAGAAATTGTTGATAATTAAAACAAAAGCTTGTCTTCATCAACCCATCACACACCTTAAAAAGGAACATCATTTTAAATGTTAAACGGCTGCCTTAGATAAGCAGACTAGAGGATTTTGAAGAAAAAATAACAGATGGCATGTCATGCCAGTTGCTTTGAATGGGCAGTTTGAAAGTTGTTAATTGTAATGATTTATCAGCTGTTTTGAAGTGTTCAGTTGTGCTTTAAAAGGGCTAACTAGTGGTAAGAGGTAGATATGCTGTTCCGAGGGCTCAAAACCCCTATGGGAATCATAAACCTAACTCGCACCACTGCTAGGAATAGAGGTCATCAATCAAACTTAATGCTAAAACAGAAACTGACCTAAAAGTTCAAATAGTATTTTTATTTGTAGATTCCTGGAGAATTAAATAAAAGTTGAAACACTGTGAAAGTTCAAAATCTAGATAGAATACCCACAGTATAAACTATCATTCATCTCTCTGTGATGTATTAGTAGTGAATAGCAGAAATCAAGAATTCTTTAAACTAAGATGTTGAATAAATGAAAAGGATTCAAATGAAAAGGATTTAAATATCAATGAACTAATTTGTCTCAGAGTAACCTGAGGAAAAAAAGTAAGAACCGACAGAGATAAAGGTAATTTAAAAATAATAACGTGGGGCGTTTATGTAATATTCCAGTGATTTGATCTTTACAGACATGGACATTGAGATGTTTTTTCCGGTTAAAACAAAAGGATCACATATTTTCTAGTCCTGGCTGATGATAATAGAGGGCATTCAATTTTAGTACAATTTGCCTTAGGTTAGGGTTGTAGTCAGTGGACAGTGTTCAACTAATTGGCTTGCAAAAGGATGTCACCCATGCCCTTGGCTTCGTTAGCAGTGTGCACCAGCCACAAAGAATAATGGACATGATAGTAACAAAATAGAACTTAAAAATACATGGTTGTATGAACAAAGGGCATGTAGTACTGACAATAGAACATATTACGATTATTACTCCATATGCGAAAGCTCACGTATTTAATATAATTGTCCTGAACCATCTTAAAGAAAATAATTTCTTACAATAGTAAAAACTTATGTAGTATCAGTAACTCAGGACATTTCAATCTCTATTGGAATAAAAATGTAAAATATAGGCTTATAAAAGGAGATAATGCATGTTGCCTCTAGACATACAGTGTATGTTTTAGACTTTTATGTGCAAGTATTTCAAGTTTATATTTTATGTTATATTCATGTCCAATGGAGACTTTATACGAAAACATCTGAGAGAGGAAATTAATTACTTATTATGATAAATAGCTTGAGGGTGTTAAGGAGATTTTATTGCCCTCACTCCCCTCTTCTCCAGCTCTGGGATTAAACAAGCTGGAACCACAACAAAGGATCCTATGTGACAAGTTTCCAAGATAGAACTAGGAACATTGTGCCATAGCAATATGCCAAAATATCACCACAACGAACCTTACATCCAGAGAGCCACAGAAATAAAGGACTATGAAGTTAAAAGACTTCAGGGAAATTCATAAGTAAGTGATATTTTTGTTGGATATTTACTTGAAAATTTATATGTATAATGTCATTTTATCCTCCTCACAACACTTTGAAATATGATCATACACATTTTCACAAGTAAGAAAATTCAAATAGATTTAAACACTTTCCAAGGTTGTTGAGCCCTTCCTCCAGGAGGCGTGCTGTGTACCCTGACATTGTGCCCATCAGGTGAGAGCTCACCAACTACAACCTGGACTTTACCTACTAACACAAACAAGGTAACCTCATCACTGGTACCCTCTTGTTAATCTGAAATTAAAAAAAAAAAATCTGAATGACACAGTTAACATGACCTAGTCTATATTTAAATAAAGGTCATATTTGGAAAAGTATTTTAAGATTAAAATATAAGATTAGAAAGAAAGATGAACTTTAAATATTCTATTTGGTATTTTAACAAGTAGACTCCGTTTCCCTTAAATGTTGAGGTATCACTCAAAATATGGAAAACAGGTTAGAAAAATAGTAGGCAAGAAGAAGGAACAGATGCTGACGTTGGAAATGTATTTATACATTGAAATCTGGTAAGAGCGGACCAGGGATTCACTCTCTGAGTATTTAATCTGGGTGTTTAATCTGGTCTGCTCAGCTGGGCTTTCACTGCAGTGATTTCCACCTCAGCCATGGGGCTCCACGTTGGCTGGTAGTCTGGATCCCTCTCACTCTCTCCTACTTACATAAACATGAATGCCTCTGGAAAAAAGTAAGCTTCTAGTCGTCTTTTTACCCTTTACAAAAATAATTCTCAAACTCCATTTAGTTAAATACACAAAATTTTATGTGAAAACATTCTGGTGTCTTTGAGATCCCAAGTCTATCCTGCTCCCTGGCTTTTCCTCCTCCAGGTCTCATAGACTCCTTTTATAATACCTCAGGCAAGTTCCCCTTTGTTTATAAAAACACAAAGCTTTTTAGTTGGATGTTGTGGCAGGTGCCTGTAGTCCCAGCTCCTCGGGAGGCTGAGGCAAGAGAATCACCTAAGCCCAAGAGCTGGAGATTGCTGTGAGCTGTGACTCTACAGCACTCTACTGAGGGCGATAGAGTGAGATTCTATCTCTACAACAAAACAAAACAAAACAAAACAAAACAAAGCTTTTCATTTATAACCTTTGAGATAACTTCTCCTTGTCCCATTCAGCAATGCTGTTTTGGAATTATGTGCTCTTTCTCTGTGTGAAGGGACACAGTTTGTAGGCTTCCTCAATTCAGCAATTAAAAGAGAAAAAGAATAATCTCTTAATGAAATGAAATGTACCAATTCTTTGCCGCTTGTCTGTAGATAATCTGTGGTTTAATATTTAGAGTGAGGATCTTTCTTATTCCTCTACTCAGTAAAGGGAATGATTCTAGGTCACTCCATGATAGCAACACCCTTGTTATGGTATTAATCAGAACAAGATTAAAATAAAAAAAAAAATCCTCACATTGGTCTCAAACTTTGTTACTACTATGAATTTATCCCCTTTTTCTAGTCAAACCAGGAAAACACTGATGATTAGCACTTTTTCTTACTTTGTTCACTAGAAAATGAAAAAAAAGTGAAAAGTTAAAAATAATAAATTTTGAAAATTTGATTTCACACTCTTGAGAAGACTTTAATGTTTTAAGTTAACAATTCGAATCAATAGTACTTCTGTGTAGCCTTGAAAAGACAGGCTAAGATATAAACCACAAATGGTAGTTAACACATCAAACATGAAGGAGTTAAAATTACAATTCACAGGCTTTACTGCATTTGAAAGAGGAAAGGTGCTAACCATTTTTATTCAATGTTTTTTAAACTCAGAAATATATCTCATTAAGAACAATTAAATCTAAAATAAATAATTATCATGAGATGCTTGCTCATAATAGAAATAATTCAACTACTTTCTTCTTCTCAGAAAATGTATTTGGGAAAACTATGAAAGTAAAACCGCATTTAGTATTCTTTGCCTTGCTTATTTTCCTGTAGAAAGCCTATCAGTTAAAATGATGAATTTTAACCTTTTCCATTTCTCCCAGAGAACATTTAATTCATATTCTTCAGGCTTTTTGAAACTGGTTCCTCATACTGATGAAGAAATTATTGTTTTTATAATATTTACTAAGGTCCAGTTACTGAACTTTCTTCAAGGATATTTCATTCGCTTTTAATGTGTAAATCTCTCAGAATTAGTCTAGAGAGGAAAAAATAGGGAAAAAGCATTAAAATATGCAGCTAATTGTGGAGTTTAATGAATTTGAATCAAGTCATAATATATTGTATTAAATACAATGCATGTGGTGAATAGGAAATAAAAAGGTCAAGAGTCTAAGAATAGTAAAATCAAGAACTGGAATACTAATGGATCAAAAATGTCTTTTATAAATATTCTTTTGCTCTGAGTCCCAATTTTGTTCCTTTCAAACTGTTCTCAAAACTGCTCAATAAAGTCAGCACTATGATTTTTTAGTGTTTGTGACTCTAAAAAAGTAACAGATTATGTTATACATTAAAATATGCTACTTCCAAAAATAATTGGTTTAATCATAATGTTCTGAACATTAATTATCTGAAAATGTGCACAATAATCTATAATTTAAGAAGAAAGATGTCTTGACTCTTTTTATAATGACAGACATGGAAACATATTGCTCAGAATACGTTGACTCATCTAATGAAAAGTACCACTGCCTAGAGGATTGCCCCAGAATAGTTACCTAAAAGGGAACATGTAGAACTATGGTAACTGGAGGTCGGTTATCTGGATTTTTCCAGGTGCTTCCAACCTAAAAAGGTTTTTACTCCAGAATAAGGAGAAAATTATTACTTTCATTGTTATTTGCTCCATGATCTTTCTCTTGTATGACTTGATAATTTCTCCTGTGTATTTTAGTGAGATAAAACCAAATTGCATATTGTTAGATTAAACTTAAGTTTGGCCTATAACTGCCTCTGGACTTTGAATTCCTACATAGCAAACTGCAACTGAATTGAGTATGCAAAGAAACTGCACCTGGAGTATGTTCTGGTAACAAATACCTGAGTCTCAGCCAACCATAGCAGATGAACTAGGCTGAGAGGCGATTAGGCCATGTTCAGATAAGGCAAATGCCAAGCTGTAACCATTCCAACAATAGCAATTCCTCTTTTCTGTCTATAAAGACCACCTGGCCATGATGTGGGTGGAGGTCTTTGAACCTCTACTGATTCCGGGTGTTGCTGCATCCATGCTCAAAGAAACTCTACTAAATTTAACTTAGCTAAAGTTTTTCTTTTAACAACTTATTATATTATTTCCCTCTAAATCATTTCCATAACTACAATGGTAATAACAGACTAATTATTATACGATCCTTAACGTTTGCCAATGTAACCTGTAAACTCTAAAGATGAGTTGGTAAGTGTTTAGTGTTAAATATTTCAAGTTACTGTCCACTGTGATAATGCTGCTTCCCAACTTCCTCTGCTGATTTCTCTTTTTGGTGGAACGGTATGATCATGGGTTTTGGAGAAGCCCTCTCAACTCTGCTTCTGCCAGTTGCTAGCTGTCATCTTGGAACTTCTCTGTGGTTTGGATTCCTCATCTGTAAAAGGTATATATTAATATTAATAATGGTATTATATTAACAGTAATTTGCATTACCTACATAATGAAGGAGGAAACCAAATCTCACACAGGTGATGTAGCTTATACAAAATTAAATAACTGGTGGAAAATAATATTTCTTTCCTCAATAACTGATAAGTGACAAAACCAGTCTTTAAAAACAGAATGAAGTTTTTTCCTCTTTGTTGGTGAAATGTGTTTATTATTGCTTCACTTGACCAGCCCTTTAAAAAAAAGTCTATTAACTTTATAAAGGAGTATAAATTTTAATGATTTTTCCCTAAAAATAACATAAACATTAACTTAGCAAAAAAAAAATTATGTTAATTTACATTTGAACAGTATTTAATTTTGACTCCAACATATGTCTCTCATACCTTTCAGAGCAAGCCACTCAAGTGAAGACCAATTTGGAAATGTGGTGGCCTTTAGGAAGTGAATAGCTCATGGAATAATTAGCTTTAACAGATAACGCTTTTCCCTCTAATCACAGTGTTTTGCCAATGTCCATCCTGGATATGACTACAGGCAAGGAACATACACAGGGATGATTTGGAACTTCTTGGGTGGGGCCAAATTATTTGGTCCTATAGGAGGAATTGAGCCTTCCAATCTAAAGATTCGATGATGCCTAACAAGTCCCAGCCTTACCTTTGCCATTGCTCCATCAGGCACAGGGATACAGAAGGGTTCTCAGTCTTTCACCTATTAGACAGCACTCTCTCCAGATAGTAGTGATAGAATGGAGAGGTAAAATGATGCCGTTCATCTGTCTCTCATTCTCTCTGTCCAGCAGGTACTCACTGAAGGGTATGGAAAATAGTAGGCAAATACTTGCTACTCCTCCATTTTTGTTATTTTATTTGCACATTTTTTACTTTTTGGAGTAAAAATATGTAGGAAATATGTAGGAAAGCTAATATTAAATAAATAGTTTTATCACAGTACTACTAAGCATAGAAGCCTCACCTGAATATTGTGTATTTATTTAATTACTTCAGGGATGTGGACTTTGTGTTGGCATCATAAAAGAGACTTGTTTTTATATGAAGAAAACCTAGAGAATTTTTATCATGGTACTAAGGAAGGATTTTACACACACACCTGGTCCACATTGCCTAGTATTTGCCTCTCCCATGGTAACAGTGGAAGGGAATTCTGCTTCTCTAGAAGCAACAACAATAAAGAATGAGATGGCGAAAAAAAAGCAGTGATCCAATAATACACCCCGCATTTCCACGTGCTTCCATTAGTTCTGAAGCTGAACTAATTGGCATTCCTTAAACATGCTTTAAATTTTCAAGTATTTCCTTTTAGATTACAATGTCTCTAGCACCTCAGCTCTATCTATTAATATCACATTAATCCTTTTATATTAATATCCCTCAAAACCATCCATTAACTTCTCCTTAAAGCCACTTAAAAAGTATGCATCTCTGTAAATCTTATTCTGATTCCTTACAATTGAATGGAATTTTTTTCCTTTCTTGAGCAGCCCACGATAATTTATATCTAATGTCTTACGACGCACATTTTACTTTGTTATCCTTTTTGTTTCATTGTCGTCTCACCCTTCTCCCTCCCCAATTATAAGGATGAAGAGGACAAAGACTGTGTTCCTATCTCTGTATACCCTGTAGTGTCCAGCACAATGTTTTGCATTTAGCATCCTCGAGATAAAAATTGAATTAAATTACTCTGCCTTTTTTAAATAAGTGTCTTTAACAGTATTGTTTCCTCTGTCAGAATACTTATTTGAATGTCTGTGGATTTAGGAATATAATTTTGAAATTATCTTAGCTCACAATAACTATAAGAAAAGAGTTATGCAATTAGCCTCTCAACTGGCCGCAGCTAGTTCAGATACCAGATATGAGCATCACTTATTACAGCTGGATCAACAATGAACTAATGAGAAAGTGTTCAGTAGTTGCTCATAACATTTGAGACTATGAATTAAGAGAGATAAAAATATGCCAACATTATTTATTATAAAATCTATAATATTATACATCGCCATCAACTCATGAACTGAAATAAAAGTACATACATTCAGGATAAATAAAAATAAATGATAGAGTCATAGATTCAAATCATCTTCTATAATTATGGCTTGCTTAATCCCTGTTTTGCAAACAATATGTCCTACTATACTGCTCTATTATTCTAAAACTATTACTTTAACTATTAACTTTAAGGGACTTCTCTAGGCTTCTTAAAATATTACATGGTAATAATTAGCATAATTTGTGTGAATAAAAAATTACAATGATAATACTGCAGTCCTTTTAATGAAATAATTTGTTATATAAGCTGTCTAAGCATTATGCATGACAGTTACCCTATAAACAGAGGAGTTAATTCAAGGTACATGGAAGAATGGTTTAAATATTAGACAATCAATCAATCATTCTCTCATTCTAGTTAATTAAAAAAAGACAATTACTTCAGCTTTTCCTTTCCACTGAAAGGATGAACACCTAACTGGTATTTTCCAGTAAATGAAGTAAATCAACTTTTATACTCCACATTCATTTATGTTTGCATAGGTTAGAATTTCTCAGAAATAATATTAAATAGGTTAATACAGATGCAAACTTAGAAAATTTATCTTAGCTTTTTGTCAGTCTTTGATAATCATTCTAATGTTAACATGAGAAAAGCATTTAATTTAAATCATTTGCATATATTTTATTAACATGATGTTTTCTTCCCAGGGGTAACAGAGGTGAGTTACTGATGTTTACAAATATTATATACATCAGGGTAATTTTACTGTTTTTCACATCATGCAAGAAAAAATTTGTTACCACTTCTATTAAAGATATATAAAAATAAATGGTAGAGTCATAGATGTGTTTTTTACAGTGCTAACAGGGGTCAGTCTATGAATTTATGCTATGGAAAAAGCCTGAATTATATATAGAACAATTTCATCCATATAAAGTAGATTATAAAAGTAGAATTACATAACCCATATCCTTACTGGACTTTTGCAAATATATAAGTACAGAATGCCTGTAGATAAAGTCTATATGTATTCAAACCAGGGCAAAGAGCTGAAAATTTTTAACATACTAGATAAAGATCTTGTATACTTGTGTATCAGGCCCCTTGAAAATGTCCCCCCAAATGAGTACACAAAAACAAATAGACTGATAAAGTATCGGGCTTTTTGGAATTTGTTGATGGGAGAGAATTAGAAAGTCTTATCATGGACAGCAGCCTTTTACAAAGAAGGGAACATTCCCTTGGGTTTTACTCTATTAAAAGGGGCTTTAGGTGAGGAAATGTTGGGGATTCTTTTCACAAAGCACATCTTAGGTCGGCTCTCCTTGCCAGTGGCGGTGGTATAAATTAAGTGTACAACAAAAAATATGTGTACTGAACATGTCAGTAATACATAGAAATTGCATAAAGTGAACTTAACTAACAAAATAACTCATGAAAATTAAGAACCTATAAGAGTTCATAACCAAATTCCTTTTTTTGTAGCTAAAGCACCATTTTATTTGCAATTACTCTTTTATTTACTTCAAAATGTTAAGGGTGTACATATACTTTTGGTTACATGGATTGCTTTTATAATGCTTGAGTCATGGCTATAGGTTTACCTGTCACCGAAATCATGTTAATTATGCCTCCTCTCAATTCTTTTACTGAAAAATATAATTTGTTTCATCAGATGCTGGCGTGGATGTGGAAAGAAGGGAGCACTTTTACACTGCTGGTGGGACTGCAAATTAATACAAGCTTTTTGGAAGGAAGTATGGAGAACCCTCAGAGAACTCAAGCTAGACCTCTCAAATTCATACTTCAATCCCATTACTGAGCATCTATGCAGAAGGAAAAAAATCCCATAAGAACACTTGAATTAGACTGTTTATTGCTGCTCAATTTACAATCACCCCAAACACGCAAATAGCCTAAATGCCCACCATCCCAGGAATGGATTAACAAGCTTAGGTATATGTATACAATGGAATGCTATTCACCCATTAAAAAAGATGGAGACATTGCATCTTTTGGATTAACCTGGATGGAAGTGGAACACATTCTTCTTAGTAAACCATCACAAGAATGGAGAAGTAAGGACCCTATGTACTCAATTCTGATATGAGGACAATTGATGAACTAGTACACAGTGGGGGTGGGATAAGAGGGAAGCAGTGAGGGTGGGTGGGGGGTCATGGTGCCTGACACACCTTTTGGGGGTGGGACACAATTATCAGAGGAACTTAACCTACACAAATGCGATCAATATAACATGGTTATGTGTATCCTCAATGAATCACCAACCAAAAAAAAGGGTCACATTAAATAAAAAAAGAAAATAGTTTTATAAAGAGGATTATAAGGAAAAAAATTCCGCCATTGTTTTTCATTTAACTAATAACTATTTGAAGTTGCCAATTTTTCCAAGGTCTAGAGAATACAGTTGGTGATATAGGAAAGAGAAAAAATTAAACTAAAAAATACTGTCCAGTAATTTTTTAGAATATTTTTTCATCCTATTGAATTGATGAAAGATATTCAAACGGTTTTTCTTCATCTGTGGATCACCTATGAGGCTGCACAAAGAAGCTGAACTTTTTATAAATAAAGGATCACTTATAATTTGACCACAAATGCTTCTTTCTATTTAATATTAGCTGTTCTTTGGCCTATTACATCACCATTTGTCAGCTATTTTTCCCCCTATAGTCCTAAGGACATGTTACACTTCATTATAAACATAATGTTCATTTTCAATAAATCAAAATTGAAATTCTCAAGGTTTGGAAAGGGTTTCTTGAAAACAATGAAAGTGAAATTAGAGAAGGAAGCCACTGGAATCATATGCAAAGCTAATACAAACATGTCAGTTTAAAACAGATAAAAATTACCGGGTGGTGCCTGTGGCTCAAAGGAGCAGGGCGTGGGCCCCATATGCTGGAGGTGGCGAGTTCAATCCCAGCCCTGGCCAAAACCTGGAAACAAACAAACAAACAAAAAATTACCAAGGACACTGGCAAGATTTTTTTTATTTTATTTGAAAATGTCTAGTCTTTTAGAAAGATGAGCTAATCTCCCTAACACATCTTATTGTGTCCCTTCTTTATATAAAACCTTACTCTTTCTTTAAGTGAATTTGAGTGACTTTTGTTTCTAAACCTGAGTATCTTTAGAAGGAGAAGGTCCTACATTTAAAGAAAATTAGAAGATGCAAACATAGGCTAAAAATAAACAAAAGTATACATCAGTTGGTGTGATAGTTTATTGTTGTTGCTGTTGTTGTTGTTATTATGCAACAATAAGCTGGACTTGGGCTTAGGAAATCCAAATCCAATCCATTTTTTTGGGAAAATGAAACAGGAGAAAGGAGCCAGCACCTGAGAACATCAGAGAGAAAGGATGCTTCCCCAATGACCTCAGACAAGCTCTGAGCTCAGGGTCAATAAATCCAAAGTGGAAAAGATGAGAAGAAATTGTAGCTAATTCACTACAGAACTTTAATTAACATATCCCAAGCAGCCTGCATCACCTTCTTCATCCCCTTGCACTACATGTGAAGCACAGGCAGAAACGGTTGCAGCTGGATTGAAAACTAAGATCCAGTCTTTAAATTAGAGACGGATATCCCATGGGAAGCTCCCAATGTGGATGCCAGGGTCCAAAGGAAGAAATCATAGCTTCTGTGAGGAACATTTACAAAATAATGGTGGGCTATTTTTGCCTAGTAATGAAGATTTACTGACATACAGCAGTCCGAGTAAAGTCCTCTTTACTCTGACAATTGTGCTATGAACAGGCTCTCTGCAGGTGAAGCATCATGCATGTACCCATTCTCTTACACGATGGTGTCTGTGATCAATCTTCCTCGCTAGAGAAAAGAAGTCATGTGCAAACAGACCTACAAAACTGAAAAGGAAACTTGCATTAACTGCTTATATAAAAAAGACTACCTTTTTCATAAGAATAATTGATATATATGTAGAATAACAAAGATATACAAAAAAACAAGTTGTCAAGGACGAAGACATTAAAAATGGTAGGAATAATATTATTAATATTTTGAATAATATTCTTGGCTCAGCATCCTTAGCACAGTGGTTATGGTGCCAGCCACATACTCCAAAGTTGGTGGGTTCAAACCCACCCACACCACCTGAACAACAATGACAACTGCAATAAAAAATAGCTGGGCATTGTGGCGGTCATCTGTAGTCCCAGCTACTTGGGAGGCTGAGGCAAAAGAGTTGCTTAAGCCCAGGAGTTTGAGGTTGCTGTGAACTGTGTCTTCACTGCACTCTATTGAGAGTGACATAGTAAGACTTTGTCTCAAAAAAAAGGAAATGATAATAATAATGGCAGATTCCAATGAATTTCTGGTGAGAGGCTGGGTAGGCAAAAATACAGATCGAAAAACAGACTTAGTTTTAATAAAGAGCAATGATAGAAAATATAATTATTCAAATTTTGAAATAGAAAACTCAATGAATAAACTTTTTTTTTTTTTTTTTCCGTTTTTGGCTGGGGCTGGGTTTGAACCTGCTACCTGGGGTATTTGGGGCCGGTGCCCTACTCCTTTAAGCCACAGGTGCCACCCTCAATGAATAAACTTAATAACCTATTGCCTAGGCTAATAACAAATTCCTTGATTAAATTCATTGATATTAATAATTTTTTAGTGGTTATAATAGACTGTGAACTATTTTATAAATATAATATCTTCCAAATGTTACAAAAAGTTTTTAGCACTTGTATCTTAAGCCATGTCAGAAGAATGAGGACAAGTGATTTGAGAAAGAAAGAGAAGTTTATTAATTTTCTGGCAAATGAGGAGGTGGTTAGACTCACAGCTTAAAGTACTAACTTCCTGCCTGTGAGCCAAAATATAGAATTTGTAACAGGGAGGTTTTTAGCTTCAGGGTGTTGCTGTTCAACGATAGTAGAGGGTACTGATTCACTCCATCTGTGGCAAATATGGCCGTCCGCCTGGACCACTCCCTGGAGACGTGTCCTGTGGTACAAAGAACAGAGGACAGTCCCCTCCTCCTCCCCCCGCAGCTCTGAGGCAGGGGTGCAGGTTTTAATTACCCCCCAAATAGAGGTTTCAGGGCAACAGAAAACATTTCTACATTTTCCAGGTCATTTCCTCTGTTATACTAACTAACCCAATTTTCACAATGAATCCATAAATTTGTTTCTCTTAACATTACAATACAACAAAAAGTAAGAATAACTGATTCACTTTTGTATCAGCAGAAGTTGCATCTAGGGGCAAAATTAAATCATTTTCCTAAGTGAAAAAATAAAATGTACTGATACTTTTAGCAATGCACACATACAATATTTATGTTTTTTGTTTTGTAAGTATCTATAAGAAGGATAATAAAAATATATCAGGGTTTGGCATTCCTTAGTAAATTGAATATGAAAGTATTTGTGTTCAAATGTGCACTGTCTAATGGACAGGACTGAATGTACCACCTGCAGAGATGAGTGTCTTAACCCTTCAGTAATAAGAAGACTTTGATTTAGGAATATTAAAAATATTGAATGGCATTTAACAATAACCGCAATATTAAAATTTGTAGTGAGGGAAGGAAATGTCAACCTTTATGGAAATAGTGAGCACTGGATTTATAATGAAAGGGAATGCAATATTTAAGAAATGGTCTAAATTCTGTGAGGTCTAGAAGAGGTAAAATAAATTAGACAAAAAATTAAATGATTAATTTGAGACATTCTTTATAGTATCGCCACAGTTTAATCTCTTGGTCCAAATCCCATTTCTTTTTCTTGGGACAGTAGACCATAAAAATCATCTCATCTATAAATTTGGAAAGGACAGCTTTATTTCTTTCAAAAGATTACAACCTGCAGAAATCAGGTACTCTTATGGAGGAAAACTGGGGCAAGAGCTTTAGGCTGAACACGTTAGTAAAGCTTAAATTGTGCAACAGGTTACATAAGGAGCTGTGAATATTCACAGGGGGAGTCATGTGGGCATAGTAAGGAAATATACATGCTATACGCATCCTGTGTCCACTTTGGGGTGGAAACTAAACATAAAATGCATTAAAATTTGGCTCTATCCTTCAAAAGGTAATGCATAGGACAAAAAGAAGCTTTTGTGCACAATTTGGTGATCGAGCCAGAACCAATCCCTGCTCAGTTGTCACTCATCAGGAAGGAAGGCATGTGAAGCCTAAGGGTTAAGTTCAAGGAGTGAAAGAGGGGGGTGTGAAGATTGTCCAGGTCCAGTGATGGGTTGATGTTAGTGAAGGAATGAATCTTTTGTTCCTTATTTTTTCTGGGCTGGTTTTTATTCTACTCTTAGGAAAGAATCTGCAGGCAAAAGCTAGCAGGAAAGGGAGTGTGCCCCCTTAGTAGCACAGCCAAAAAGGCACATCCCACCTTCATCTCCTCATTGCGGGGAAACCTGGTTTAAAACGTTGACATACTTTAAAATAACTAAAAAAGTGGATTTGGAATGTTCCTAATGCAAAGATCAATGCTTGATGTGATGGATATTCCAATTACTCTGATTTGATAACAAAAATTGTATGCCTGTATGAAAATATCATATACAGCCTATAAATATATATACTCAATAAATCTATAATAAATATATTCATTCCACAATAAATATATACTGTACTATTTAAAAATACAAAATAACATTTTTTCTGAGGATTTCTTTTCCTGGGGGGCCTATTCAGTCATTTGGGGCAGGTGGTTCGGCTCTTACCTTCATTTCTCAGGACCGATCACAGCATCTGGAGCTGCAGTAACTCATGCAAACATAATGTTACAAACGACTTACGTGTTTTATAATTTTAAACTCAACCTGTAAAACATCGATAACTTAGCTATAGTTGCAGAGTTAAATGCAGTATTTAGAGACAATATAAACACAACAAATTCATTTCATATTAATCTGCACTAGCACAATTTTATATTCTTATTTCAATTAAAGCTGGTGTTACTTTAATTAAAATAGTTATGTATTATATTCTGTGTATGATATGTTTTTTTAATTAATTTTTTTTACATATACATGTGTTTATTAGGAAGTTATGTATCTTTTAAGCGTTCGTATTAGTTTCAGGAATTTTACTTATTACATATAGAAATAAGATATCATGTCTATTACCTTTGTTATATATTCTGTGCATAAAATATTTTTTTTATTTTTTCAACAAATTGATATAGAAGAGTTTGGGGAAGCAGGGAGTAGGAAGAAATAAATTGGTAAGCAGTTTAACTGGGGTGTATTTTCATTCAATTGTAATTGCTTTCTCTATGAATGAGAAATGTTCTCTTTTTGCTTTTCTATTTTTTCCCATTTCTTTTCTTCAATCTTCATTCCCTAAATTAGGCTACAATGAAGAAATGAAGATGAAGCATAACAAAAAGTTGGTAGAGAGTATATTAGTTTGCTTATTTTGTTTATTATATTCCCAACTTCTCTTTAAGTAAATTATCTTAATTGCCTCAAATGCTGCACATTCAACATAGATATTCAAGTTCAGGCAGTTCTCATTCTGTTTTACTTGTCATCTGATAATCTGACAGTTTGAAAAAAAAAAGATATACTCTAGTCGAGGGAAATGGTTAATGATATTAAAATAAGATGGATGCATTGTTTCAAAAAATTCAGAAGGGGTTAGGTGATGGAATGAAAAATAAATCTAATCACCATTATGGTTACCTGACATCACCAAGATGGAAGTCAATTTACTACAGAATAATATGAATTCTTGACATCTTTTTGCTGCATTTTATTTTCAGTTGTATTTGTACATATGCAGTCTAACTGCCATAGAACAGCTACTCTTTGGATTTTATGACTTTAAAACGCTAAGACATAAGTAGAATTCTGTCAGCTAAAATAAATGTAGGAATGAACAACAGAATCCACACCTTTTTAGCAACCGTATATTTCCATCTTAAGGTTCCAGAACATCCCTACCCTCACTCAATAAAAACTGCAGTTGAGTTTAACATTCCAAAATCCTTTCACTGCTAGAGGCATTAGAACTGCTCTACTGGAAATACTTTCAGACTCCTCAGGGGACCCCTCACGGGGTGAGCTCCCTGGTGTTTGATGAATACTTTGTCTCCTACAGGCAATACTGATAGCCTTGCATGTCCTTTATAGTAGCCATTCCACATGTAACAATGCAGAATCAGCAGAGAAGTTTTGCTTTGAATTGGTATATCTACTCTACCCAGGGGTAGTGTCAGAGCTTCTTAAAATTTTAGCCCAACCTACCTTATGTAGATTCCATTCACAAGTAAATGAAATTAATGTTATCAAGTCCAGAGTCACTTGCCAGGTTTTCTTTTTTTAGTTGCTGTTTCCCTTATTTTGGGTGGGTCCAGCGGTGGTGATCCCTTATCCTCTAGTTTAGTCGAGGATGGTTAAATGGAGGATAAATTGGACTAATAACCCATTTAACCATTTTTTGCTGAGAATTATAAGTCAGGGTGGTGCCAGTGGCTCAGTGGGTAGGGCACCAGTCCCATATACCGAGGGTGGTGGGTTCAAATCCAGCCCCAGCCAAACTGCAACAAAAAAAAACTGGGTGTTGTGGCAGGCACCTGTAGTCACAGCTACTTGGGAGACTGAGGCAAGAGAATTGGCTAAGCCCAAGATCTGAAGGTTGCTGTGAGCTGTGTGACACCATGGCACTCTCCTAGGGCGATAAAATGAGACTCTGTCTCTACAAACAAAATAACAAAAAATATATAATTCACCTGTTGTGTTTTACAACTGATTGTAATTGTAAACATACATTAGCATAGCTTTCAACTATATCATACTTCAGAAATGGTACTTACTAACTATGATTTTAAAGTGGAGTATGTGTATATGTGTGTATGGTACCTTATATCTTAATATGACAAACAAAGACTATTTTGTAGGCATCTTATTTTTTCTGAAGCTAAGAAAATCAAGTTAAAAATCAAGAATCTGCTGTACTTTCTAGAAGAAAAATTAAACTGATTTTAGGCTAGGTGCTTCACATATACATATTTTAGTGTAATTCTTTGTTAGATGTATCAAGTCTATGTGAAAACTAAAAGTGTTCTTAGTTTTTTTTTAATTTTAATACATTTGTTCTGAGGAAAGATAAGCTTATGTGTAGTTTGGAAAGGTTCTGAAGCATTGTTAAAAGGGTGAAATTTTGGTAATATTACTTTTTGCTCTAATACTACTACTTTTGATTCTCTTGACTTTCTGGCTGCAAAAATGGAGATGATGGTTTTAATAAAAGGAATTTCATGAATTTTCACATTAGTTGATCAGTTGAATGGATTTTACAAATGCTGTATATAGACTATTACATAAATCAAATTAGAAGATCAAAGGTATAATTAGTAGAGTATTTTTTTATATAAGCACAAAACCATGGCTAAATTTAAAGCATGAGAGATGCAGATAAGTTTAAAGTACTTTAAAAGTTAATAGAAAAACGAGTTCAAAAAATGACAATAATAAATGCCATTTATTTAGTACAAACTATAGTTCAAACAGTTTGATTATCTATTTTTTTATATTGTCACTCACTGAAGCAAAGGTAAAACACAAAACTAGAACAAAATAGCAACCCACTGTCCCAGCTATGATATAGTAAAGACACTGCCATGTAGTCAAGTGCAATTGTTGAAGTGGCTCTAAATAAAAAATATAACTGGTGCAGAGCCGTAATTTAAAACCAAATCTTCTCATGCTAAATCCAACTTTAAAAATAAGACCATATTTATTTATTTATTTAACTATAACTGGTGGTTTCTGCAGATCTTATCTCCATTAATGGTAATCTCCTTAGTAATCCTTGGCTGGACAATTCTGTTGAACCATCTTATATGGTTTAAGATGCTACTAAGTGAAAATAAACAGCAAAGAGCATTTTTTCCCCTTTTGATTACCAGCCTTAGGCAGGAATGCAGGTGTTAATTCCCAAAATGAGAGGGAGGTCTTAAGGAGATGACTTATAAAACATTTAATCATTTTTCAGACCTTTGCCCTGTTACCATAATAATAATTTTATATGCTTCAGTTTACCAATGAAAATGGAAATTATGTTTATTTGCTCAGCACTAAATAAATGAATTCACTCAATAAATATATATAAAGTGTTTGTAATATGTTAGGCATCATGCTAAATGCTGAGGGTCTAGGGAAGACTGATTTTTCTTTAAGCTTAAAGTCTACTTAACAAGCTCCAATAACATTTTGTGTTCTGAGTTTTGACTTATAACAAATTGTTTCATCTACATGTTTCCTTATTGAGTTACTTATTAACTGTTGATAACAATATATAAAAATTAAGAGAACAAATGTAAGCATATGTTTGGCAAAACATCCTCCCCTTTGGCTCTTATATTCATTTATGATCAATATTGTAATTTACAAACATTTAATTTAAATAAAGATATCTTGATATTTTAAGCTGTCATCTATTCTGCAGTTGACTTTCCCTAAAAGTCTTCTTGTAACTTAGGGAACAGCCTGAAAAAGAATAAAAATGTTTTCTGTTTCTTTAAAACCTCGCCCACTCTTTTTCAGAATTAAACCCTACATCCCTGCTTCAGGACAGAGGTCAAGAGGAGAGGAATGTCCTTTGTTCTTGTACCATAGGAGATGATTCAATGGAATTGCAGAGGGCAGATGTCTAGTAGGTTTGGGTGGGTATAGAATAGATTAGAACCATCAACTTTAGGTAAACAATAATATCCTGAAGCTAAAAACCCTCTCTTTAAAAACCATATTTCCACATATGGTGAGGGCAATGATACCTTAAGGGGGCAGTCTGCTATTTTCATTATTTGCTGACAAATTAATAAGCTCTTCTTTCCCTCCCTCAACCCACTTGTCCTTGTTCTTCTGATGTGGCCTCAGGAACCAGTGCCAAGATTTTGGTAACAGAACGAGCTAAGAATCCATATTCCTAAAGTACTCTGAAAGTAAAATAAGGTATTAGACTTTGTTTTGGACTAAATTATGTTACTCCCAAATTCCTATATTAAAGTTGTAACTCCTAATGTGACAGAATTTGGAGATATGTCCTTTAAATGATATTTAAGGTTAACAGAAATAATAGGATGGTGCTCTAATTCAATATAACTGTGTCCTTGGTTCTGTGCCCGTAGGTCAGTGGTTATGGTGCTGGCCATGTACATTGGGGCTGATGGGTTCCAAGCCAGCCCAGGCCTACTAAACAACAATGGCAATTACAAAAAACAAAAAAAAATAGCCAGACATTGTGGTGGGCACCTGTAGTCCCAGAATCACTTAAGCCCAAGAGTTAGAGGTTGCAGTGAGCTGTGACACTGATACCGGAATTTCCCTCTTGAGTAGGTCCTTGGTCTCAGGGATTCAAAGAATGAACCCACGGACCACAGATCAGTCGTAAAATAGGACTTTTATTAGAAGTTAGAAAGAAATACAGAAGAAGTAAAAAGCAAATGCAAAATATTAAATTATTATATGATTAAATAAATGTTTTCTCTACAAAGTATTTAATTACAATAATGTGAACTTACCTTTCACATTTAAATCAATAACTTCATGTGTCTAGGCATTTAACATGTAAGGATGGAAAGATTTTCTTTCTATTCTTCAAAGATAACAAAACAATTTATAAATTAAATGACAATAGATAGATTAACAGGTAAAAAAGCATATGCATTCTTTTAACATTTAAGCCCATGGGAGCCACAATGAATAAGAGTTCAGATGTCCTTCCACTCTACCCAATGGGCGAGACCCTCTGAAAACCGGACCTTCTTCCCCTGTGCCGTGGCACTCTCCTGCCAGGCATAAAGCTGTATAAAACTGTATATATTCTCTACCTGCAAGTTGGAACTCCCAGCACTCCCCTCCACTCTCACCCTGAGGTCTGGAGGTCTGTCCCCCATGGAGTCTAGATTCTTGAACACTTTCTCAAGGAGTGTGGACAGGGTGTGGATTGCCGCTGGTCTGTGCTGTTCTCCCGGCTCGGGAGCAGTGAGAGAGTGAGCCGAAAAGTGGACCAAAGCTTTGCTAAATTTCGGCCACACCTGGCCCTCACGTGATGACAGCTGAGACAAAGGGCTGAAGCTTACAGACTAAGTCAGGGTATATGCAGCCGAGCGTCTCCTCCACAGGGCAGAAATTCTGTGAACTTGTTCTGTTCTATCAGCTTTTTCATCTACTTTACATCAATCAGGGACAGGGCTGGAACTGAGTGAATCACCCCAGCCCCCATCAAGTACCCAGGTTGTTAGGCCTCACCTCCCCCC
>CAUYON010047952.1:0-52025 GCA_963573935.1 Arctocebus calabarensis
GGCGCCTGTAGTCCCAGCTACTAGGGAGGCTGAGGCAAGAGAATCGCTTAAGCCCAAGAGCTGGAGGTTGCTGTGAGCAGTGTGACGCCATGGCACTCTACCCAGGGCGATAAAGTGAGACTCTGTCTCTACAAAAACAAACAAACAAAAAAAAAATAGGAGCAAGGAATATTGTTAAAAAAAAAAAAAAAGCAGCGGTCAGATAGTGGTTCCTTGTCACATGCCAATGCACAGGACAGAAAGGGGCTGAGAGGAGGAAGAGCACCCAGGATGGGCTACAGGGTGGTAAGGTTATTTATCTTTACTGGGTGGCACTTGGATAGCTACCCATTTATTTCTTATGCTTCATAGTTTGTAAGTTTATGTTCGCAAACTTGATTATAAGTTTATAAATATAAATCCATAAAAGTTTAAAAAGTTGATATGTTTAAAATAGCTAAAACTGTCATGATTTCCACTGAGCCTGAATATTCCCAGTCTCAGAAAGAAGAGCTTCTTCCCTTTCTCAGGGATGCTTCCGGGAGCCTGCCCATTCACTTTTCTTGTTTCATCCTCAGGCCTACCAAATGAGAAACTGAGACAGAGTGAGAAGTGAACCTGCAGAAGCCTGGAACAACACTCAAGACGATCCCCTTTATATTCCAGCCGATTATCTCACGACCTTTACGTATAATAATTACATACAGAAAGTAGTGAATAAAGTGGTGTTGGTTTATAAGGCAGACTCCAGGCTTAAAAGCCAGATCTCTCTGGGCCCAGGCTATTGCTGTCTGTGTTGGGGACAGCCACGCGAGCCACGAATCCTAACACTGCTCTATACATGTTCATTTCTGAGTCTCTCACCAGACCCTGTCACACGCGTGACATCATTTGGTCCTCCCAACATGGCGTGGAAGGCACACAGCAGACACTTCCATGCTCATCTCAAGATGCCTTTTCCCATGGATCTGGATGCCTCCCTTTAGCCATCCACACCCATTTAAGGCTGGCAAACCAGACTTCCCTGTAGCCCATTCCATAGTCAGCTCAACATTGTGCAAGAAACATGCAGTAATTGTGTTGTGTAGAAGAAAACGACTTTGGGGGCAAAAATAATCCCCTTTCTGGTCAGCAAACTATCCCTTGAGATCTTCAAGGCTTTTCCACCTTTTATTATTAAAATGCGAACGTCCCTGAGAATATCCACATCAAGAGACAGCCCCTTACTGATTGTCATTAACTGAAAGTGCTGAGACCCAGAGCAGTAAGTGGGCTCCAGAGAAGGGGAGAAGCATGAAAGAGGAAAGGAAGGGGTGGGGATTTACCAGCATCGCCCCCAGGTGTCTCTCTGCAGCACGCCTGGTCTCTCTGCACAGCCCCAATTGCTCCACACTCTCTTGTCTTTTGACTCACGCCCGAGACTGGCTGCTGGCACAGGACACCCTGAGATGGTCCATGTGCCCTGATGACTTTGCCACATGCGGATGTTCCCACCCTTGAACAATTCCTCTTCCTAATGTTAGTGGAGGGGATTCCCACCATAAGGGTTTCTGGATCATTTGTGTTGCTGGGTCTCCTGGGGCCACACTTCTGTTTCGGGAGAGAGTTTTGGCATCCAGCTCCTTCTGACACATCGGGCTGAAAAGTGAATTTGAGCCAAGAGTTCTGTTGTTTCATTTCAGTTATTTATGAGAAGCTGGTATTTTCTGCTCATAAAGACAATGGGAAATTTCAAAAACCTAAACATTACCAAGCTATTGGGGTGGTAGTGAAAAAACAGAAATTGCAAAGAATTTCTCAAACAGTTTGAATAATTTGCCTTCGCTATTTTTTCCCAGAAGTAATAACAAATAGAAATGATACTTGCCTTTGGAATCTGTTTGCTGAAAAGTATGAAGCTGTTTCAGAGAGATTCTGAACAGAAGAACCCTATCTCCTCACAGTCCTATAGGAAAATGCAACCTGCCTGTACCTCCAGCCCAAGGCTAGTACACAAATGAATGAAAGAATAAATGCACGGACAAACCACTTAGCTACACTTGCTAAATTCCACAGAGTAAATGCCTTTTAGCCACGTGTTAATACCCTAGCTTGAGGCCCAATTATTTCTTTATCTAAATAATGTAGGGGTTTTCTTTGATTGTAAAAGAGGTATGCGCTTATTATAAAATCCTTGGAAGATACAGAAAATAGAAAGAAGAAAACAAAAGTCATCCATAATTCTACCCCACAGAAAGATTTTATTAGTGTTGAGGTTTGTATCACAGGAGTGTTCGTCTGAGCTCATAAATGTTACATGGCTGAGATCTTGCAACATACCCTGTTGATATCGGTGTGAGGCAAAATTCTAAGATGAGACCTGAAAGCCCCAGCCTTGTGTCAGCCCCCACCTCCTTGAATGTGGCCAGGAAGGACTGGGAATATGACAGTCCTTACTCTCATGATTTGGTTACATTACCTGGCACGGTTGACTTTAAGGAAGGGAGATTTTCCTGCGGAGGACTGACCTAATCGGTTGAGTCTTAACAGAGATTGGGCTCTTCCTGAAGATGGAGTTATAAAGAGAGATTTAAAGCAAGGAAGATTCTCCCTTGGTGGCATTGGAAACAGAGAGCTCCGCATGGTGAGGAATGCTGGAAGCCTCCAGAACCTGAAAGCAACCCCAATAGACTTTCAATGAGGAAATGGGGACCTCAGGTCTACAGCCACAAGGAACTGAATTCTGCCAAAAATGTGAATGAGTTGAAAGAAGACCCCAGCTCCTGATGAGAACCCAGCCTGGCTAACACATTAATTTTGGTCTTCTGAGACCCTGAGTAGAAAACCCCACAGAGCCTGCTGAGTTGATATGATTTGCAGGGATTTCTGATCTACAGAATCGCGTGATAGTAAATGGAGGTTGCTTTAAGTGGTTAAATGTGTAATAATTTGATATGTGGCAATAGAAAATAATGTAACTATTTTATTTTTTCACTTCACATTAGATCTCGTACCTTTTCTCACATACTGTTAACTAAAAATTTTAAAGTCTACGTCTAATGTTTGTATGGATCATAATCAACGTAATCAGTCTGTATTTTTAGACATTGAGAGGCTGCCATTCGAGGTGATAGGGATTAGTTACTAAAACTTACACGATCTTCTTATGTTGTCATCCATGCTTGTTTTGGCTGCTGTGGTACACAAGAGAGAAATGGAACACCTCTTTCTCAGCATCTACTATGCTGTAGTACCCCCTTGGAGAGAAAGACAGACATACAGAATGTATTTTTAGAGGTTTCTCTTTGCTCCTTTAAAGGAATGTTGTTCTTTGAGAGCAGGCTTTGTGTTTCAAAGGTGGAGGTTCTTGACCCCTGTAGGTTACATCGTCCAAGGGGGGATGAAGGCTATGGGCTGTAGATGTTAAATAAGTATGGGCTCCCCCACTAGTTAATGGTTCCCCAAGACTAGAAAGAGAAATAAAGGTTGACCTTGGACCTGTGCTGGCAATATGACCCCATCAGAGCCCGGTGCTCTGGGTGCCCTCAGACAGGGACTGTTTTGTGGCTGTCTATGCAGTTGGCACCACATACATGGCTGGAGAGATTCTGCTGAGGTTCTGCAACCCAGCTGGGGGTGAGAAATTCAGACTTCATCTCTCTATCCTTGGCTAATTTTGGCTTCAATCAGATTTTGTTTCACTTTGAAAAATACAGAAATGTACCATTTCATACCTTCCTGGGATGTGGGACATTCTAACTTGTTCCATAAATGGACTGTGACAAATAATTCTACACAAATATAAACTATGTCTGTTATTATTTCATTTCTAGATTTCTAGAAATAGGTCAAACTATACATTTTTAGGCTCTTTATCTAAATGAGGTTGCTAGACCTCTTAAGCCAAAGTATATCTGAGATGCTAGACCCATAATAAAGTCTCCCTTTGGCCTCTGACCCCAAACCATCCCAACATACCAACTCCAAAGGATTCAAGGCCCATTTGAACAAGTGTGGGCTCAGGCTGTGTCCTTCCTCCAGGAAAAAGGCAGTGCGCAGCCCCTGCACGACAGCCTGGACAACCACCTCTGCCACCCACTGGTCATGTGAACTTGCATCCTCATTCCTGGGGCTGCCATAAAATGTGCCACAGACTAGGTGGCTTAAACAACACGTGTATGTTGTCTTATAGTTCCAAAAGCTCCAAGTCCAAGACCAAGATTTCCGCAAGGTAGATTCTTTTTATTTTTTGAGACAGAGTATCACTCTGTGAGTATACCTCACAGCAACCTCAAACTGTTAGGCTCAACTCAGTCTCGCAAGTAGCTGGGACTACAGGTGCCCACCGCCACTCCTGGCTAGTTCTTCTATTTTAGTAGAGACAGGGTCTGGCTCTTGTCAGGCTTGTCTCAAACTCCTGAGCTCAGTCAATCCACCTGCCTGGGCCTCCCAGAGTGCTAGAATTACAGGTGTGAGCCACCGTGCCCTGCCAGGGTAGATTCTTTCTGAGGACTGTGAGAGAAGCTTCTGTTCCCCTCTGGCCTTCTTTCTGGCTGCTGTGGCTTTACTAGCAATCGCTGGCATTCCTTGGCTTTCAGAGGGCTGTCTTCTCCCTGTGTCTTCACAAGGTCTTTCGTCTGTGTTCAAATTGCCCCACTTTATAAAGACGCCAGTCCTAGTGGATTAACACCCACCCTAATGACTCCGTCTTCACTCAGTCATCTGCAAAGATCCATTTTCCAAGTAAGATCACCTTCACAGATACCGAGGGTAGGACTTCAACATCTTTGTGGGGAGGGGACCTCGGCAAGTCACGGGTGCTCTCTAAGGCTTTGTTTCAGATGGGCTGAGCAGGGATGATACCACTTTCCCTACTGCGAGGATTGCATTTAGATGATAAATGGAAGCATGGGTAGATTGATAGAGCACTTACCCAGTACTTGTCATATGGTATTTGCTCAATAAATATCAGTTGAATTATCAGCTAAAGTTTTTGCTATGATTATTTAATTACACTCACATGGGATACACAAAAACCCAGGCTCAACTGGGTGGAGATATCAGTTTATGGTGCCTCCCCAGGGCCGGTGGAGAGAAGATGCTTTTCAAGCGCCTTGTAGATTTCCCTCATCCAGCTCTGGCAGGCAGGTCGCTTGCCCAGACGCAGACCTCACCCTCACACAAAGCTCACTTTGGACATTGGCGCCTGCCTTCTGCTGCTAGTTGTTCAAAAAGCGCTGACGCCTATCTTCATCCACGGTGCCAGGACTCTGTGCCAAAGTTGCCCACATGGGCAAGGCGCTCCCCGGCACACCAGGGCTTCAGAGGGTGGACCTGGTGCCAGACAAGCATGGAGAGAGGGCCTGGTGATACAGCCCTCTCTCACACGCACCAGCCAGAGACCCCAATCAGTACTAACAGAAACTTTTTAAATGAATAAAAATTGCTCAATCTCTTTGATGATATTCAAAGGGTCTTTTTTAACATACAAGAAAGCACATTCTAAATTCTTAACACAGCTGGTGTCACCAGCTCTTTTTTCCCCCTGTAAACTCTCTTAATTCCATAATCTAGAAGGTCTTAAGACACCAAAGAATCTCACTGACACATAATTGGGTACCCTGTGCACCCTTGAAACCACCCTACCTGAGCTTGCAAACTTGTCCACTGAGTCAGACAAAAAAGGTTTGGGTGGGAGGAGGAGCAAAAACAGCCCCTGCTTGCTCAGGTGGCCTTTGACAGGAGAGCTGAGCTGCCTGCAGGAAAATGTTTGCTATTCATTTTGCCCTGACACTCCAGGAGAGGAGCACAATTTCTTTTGTGATTGGAGGTAATGTAATCTACAGGAAAATCAATGTGGGCTGACAGGAGAATCACCCAGCTGATCTGCAGACCAGAGACTGAATCGCAGCAGGCCGCAGGCGGTACCACTGCGATTCCCAGCACACTGGGAGAAAGTGGTTTGGGAGAGCTCCCACCGTGGGGTACTCCTCACTCTGAATGAAACTGTGCCTCCTGCTGCCCAGGACGTCAAGAATGTAGTGGCAAAGTGCTCATTTGCAGGGCCGATGGTGGGGGCCGGAGGGCCACAGCATGTTCTGCTGAGTCACTGAGAAAAGGGAGAGACACAGAAGAGAGAAGAGAGACGGAAAGAGAGAGGGAGGCATACACACACACAAGAGGGACCTCAGTTTCAAATTGTCTACTATATTACTGTACTATTTTCTTAATTGAAAATTCAGGCTCTGAATCCACCACCCCAAACAGCAATTACTTTAGTAATCAGGAAAGAAAATGTTGCAAAACTAAATGAGTAAAATAGACTTAACAAAAAATAACTCTCGCCACCCCAAAAACATCTGCGCATCTGCTAGCCCCCTCGCTGGCCTGGTTCAGCTGACTTCAGCACCCGCAGCCGCAGCAGCAGCAGAGGCAACAGCAGCAAAGCTAGCAGGTGTCACCCCAATATGGCTGCAAACCGCTTCTTGTGATTCCGAGATATAAATCAGAATAATAGGCCCGTGCCTCCCCTCCCCATATGGCCCCTTCACCTAAGCCATAGCCACAGACAGCCTTATGGCCCCTCGATGTTTGCATTGCAAACACCCACCTCCCAACTTTGGCGGCAGGAGTGCTTTTGTAGAATCTGTGTATCCACTCTGTGTAGTCAGAACACCCATGTCATTTACTGCAGAATGCATGTGGGAAATTGCATGTGGAAAAACAATGTATTAAGAATCAGAACGTGGACATGGCATGCTGGGAGCAGAGGCTGGTGCTACCCACTGTGTCTGCCATGGACCTGGCCCCAGGAGGGGGCCCAGAGTGGGGTGCAGCAGAGTTGTGGAAATTCACAACTTCTCGGTGGCCCCTTTCCTCGGGGCTTGAAAACAAGTCTCCCGCAAACAAAGCCTCCCCACCTCCTCTCTCCTTCTGTCTCTAGTGTACAGCAGGCCTCTTCTGTACCCCTACAAGCTTCCTGGCAAAGGCTTCCTCCTTCACCTACTATGTTCCTGGCAGAAACTTTTAAGATGAAAGACGCAGCATCCTTAAGCATGGTCTTTTCAAAGATTTGGGGGCAATTACAAGCCTGCATTGGCTCCGTTTCCTTTCCCCTGTATAGTCCCCACTCTGCAGTGGGGCTGACGAGGGCTCTGGACAGCAGGACAGCGGGATCCAATAAATCTGAGACCTGTCTAGGTGCTTCATTTATCAAGAGGCCTAATTTACCCAGGCCCTTTAGACTAATTGCAGATTTGCAAAAACTGCTGAGAGTGTAGAACCGTGTATTGTGAGTGTCCCTTGCCATATTTCTGCTAATGTGTTTCATCTGGAGTACATAAAGAGGCAGGGATGCTGATTTTAGACACAGCACTTTGGGGCTAATCCAGCTAAATGATTAGCCCTAAAATTCTGCAGTGATGTCATTTTCCCTCCAGTGCTCTGCCAGTCGGGTTGTTTGCTTTACAGTGAGAAATGTGTACTCGTGGACCCAGGCTGGCTGTCCAAGCATCACGGGGAACTCTGTGGTCGATTTAGGGCAACACCTCCAGCCTGCTCACTGGTCTCTGGGTCTCCTTGCAGGACAGGAAGGGTTACCAGCAGGAGAGCAATCATGGGAAGATGAAACTTCATTAAGGGCCTCAGACAAACCTCCCTCTTTGCTGTCACCTGCCTATGTGCATGAGTGGGTCTTGCTTATTAGGGAAGTCACTCAGGTTCTGGGCAAGAAACAAGCCCCTGTGTGGCTAAAAAGGTGCAAGTCCCAGCTATGCCCTAACCTGTCTGACACGTGCCACTTACTCATCCTCTCTGAGCCTGAGTTTCCTCCTCTACAAAACAGACACATGAACCCCTGCCTGGCCTGATGTCTCAGGATAGCTGTGAAGGTGATTACCATGGAGTTTTGGAGTTGGAGGGCTCAAGGCCCAGGTCTGTCACTGCTGAGCCTCAGCTACCCTAAGCCTTGGGCTCCTCCTGCATAGACGTGGATAACAAAAGTAGCCTTGCAGGGTTACTGGGCTGACCACACACCCAGAACTCAGTTCCATGCACCACACATTACAGTTGCTTAATAAGTAGTAAGTCTGACTTGGGTGTGTACATTTCCCCAGCATTGGGCCCACGTACCTATTTCAGATAGATTTTGTTATTATTTTCTTATTTCCCCAATAAGCGCAAAGAGGTTTTCATTTGACATTATTAAAGATCAGAGTTCTTGATGGTGGTTAGACTAAATTCCTCTGATACACGGTTGACCCTTTGAATGAAAAAGGGGTTGGGGCACTGACTCCATGCAGTCAAAAATTCACATATAACTGTTGACTCCCCAAAACTTAACTACTACTAATAGCCTGCTATTGACTGGAAGCCTTGCCAATAACATAAACAGTCAATGAACAGATATTTCATATATTATATATATTAATACTATATTCTTACAATAAGGCAAGCTATAGAAAAGAAAATTTGTTAAGAAAATTATAGGGAAGAGAAATGTATTTTCTATTTATTAAGTGGAAGTTGATTGTCATAAAGGTCTTCATCCTCCTCATCTTCACGCAGGCGAGGAGGGGCTGGCCTGGCTATCTTGGGGGTGGCAGAGGCGGACCCGTGGATCTGTGGACCTGTGCAGTTCCGACCTGTGCATTTGGAGAAGAGGCAGAAATATCATCTCGCACATATAGCTGAAGTCTTCCTAGATGCTAAAGTGCATACCTTAGCTAATATTTATAACATTTATCTGGGGCTTAGTATATGCCAAGTACTGTAATATACGCATCTTACATACAACAGTCAACCACAGCTCTCCAAAGCAAGTACTATTCTTTCTCTGTGTTCCTCATGACAAAAGCAAGGCTTCATGAGATTCTGTAATTTACCCAAGATCACACGGCTGGTAAAGCAGAAACGCAAACGTTTGGTCTCTTTGCCCCAAAGCTAGTGCTTTTAGCCAGGACACCAGAGACAAAAACCACAAAAAGTGACACCTGCAAACACAGGACACAACTCATCAATGGTTTACTGAGTGCCAAGTATTATGCCAAGTACTATCCACACAAGACCTCTGGTCTTCATCACAACACTGCCAAGTGACAGGTTGCTATTCCTGGTCAGGAAGGAGAAGGTAAGGCACATGTGATTCCCACAGGTTCATCAATTTGCAGAGACAGGAGAGAAATCTAAGGCCAGCTGCCTCTTAAGGCTGCCTGGTAAATGCTGCTGCTGGGGGAAGAAGCCCTACAAACGGGCTTACAAAGCAGACCCCTGCCACGCATTGCTGGGTTCATCGTCTTTGGAAACTGCTTCAGCTGTGAGCGCGATCTTCACAACTAGGCCAGAGTATGTGAGGTTGTGTTTTATACACCTTCACAAAGGCCTCTGCTTGCCTAAAAACTCTAGTAGGACACGATCCTTTGGCTTAGAGAATTGTTAAATAATCACCGAGGAGATGCTAGGGCAAAGCACGCCTCTGTGCTCTGAATGGCTGAGTGTGAAGTCACCTCATGAATTGGCCCACCCAGTGACAGAGTTTGTCCTGATGGACCCAAGCTTGAATGGGAGACACCACAGCACCTACAGGCATGGGCACAGCCTTCGTCCTGCATCTCCCATCTCCGATTAAGCAGCCAGGGGCACAGGCCAAATCACTTGATGGATCCCTCACACATCAGACCATAAATTTACCCCCCAGAGCCAGGCGCCCTGGTCCCACCTGTGTCAGCAACGCCAGCACACAGGCTCGGAACTGTAACGTAGTGTTCTAGGGGGAGGCTGAAATTAATGAAACTCCAGCTGACATTTTGAGCACGCACACATGTTTCTCAAGATTATCCCACAAGTATATTTCTTGTGGAGTGAGTAGTTTTTCCATATTAAAAGATGGCATTAACCTTCAATAGTCCATCACTGGCTTTAATCCTTTCCACCTGTAAATATTTCGGATAAAACTATCACATTGACTTCTGCCTGTAATTTACAAATATGGCTTAGACCTGGACTTAGGGAGAGAGGACAAGCTGAACTTTTTCACGTTCAAATATGCATTTGGAGTCTTGAATTCCCCAGTTCAAATCCCAGTTCAAATTTGTGAAATCCAGTTCAAATTCTGTGTTACTAGCCCAGGGACTCGGGAAAAGTTGCTTGCCAGTCACCCCCTGTAGTTGTGGAGTTTCTGTCCTGCAAAACATAGCTTTTGTGTAATTAGTCTGTCCAGAAAGGCTGCATTTGGTAATTCATCTTCCCAAGGGGTGTGGCTTTCAATATTCATTCCACCATAAGTGTGAGTTGCTTACCAAGGCTTACCAGCCTCATCTGTAAAATAAAGATCTTGTCCTCTTTTACAGCTCTTGAGCTTGAGAGATGCTATGTGCATAATCCAAACACCACCCTACCATCAAGAGAAAGAGGCCCAGTGCAGTCTGGAGTATCTGGTCAAGGTCAAGGACAGTGATTTTCAACTGGTGTGCCATGAGAGGATCTTAGGTGTGCTGCAAAAATGTTTAAATATCGTTAATTATATTATTTTCCAAATAAGCTCAAAGATAGTAAGTATAATCTTTTTTTAACTATTCTTTTTTTTTATCAACATAATTTAAGTGTGCCACGGAAGTTTAACTATAGGTTCAAGTGTGCTGGGAGATTTTAAAAAAAGGTTTAGAAACTCTGTTCTAGGATTGGGGCACAGAATGGCAGCCTATGGGTGAGAGCCATCCCACATATGTGTTCTATTTGGCTTGCATGGAGTTTTAAAAACTTTCAAGCCAACTCTTAAAAATCTGGAGATTTTCCCATAAAAACCTTGATTTCTAGTTTCTCTGGACAAATCAGAATCTCTGAGCCCACAGGACAGTATCCCCACAGAGCAGCAGTCAGCAGGATGAAGGGGGCGAGGCAAAGGCTTTCTCCAGGCAGAAGCTCACTCGGGGCCACACGGGCTCGCGGCCAGTGTGTGCACCTCCACCAGCTGCCCCTTAGTCACGTCCACTCCAACTTCAGTGGCCCTGGCTTGGCAAGGTGTGCTCTCTGGCCCGGCGGTGCCTGGGAGTGCAGCCAAAACACAGGATCTCAGGCTGCAGCCCAGACCCACCGAATCAAGATCTACATTTTAACAAGATCCCCAAGTGGATGAGTTTGCTCATTAAAGCTTGAGAAGCCCTGATCTACAATGGAGGTGGTGATCTGTGGCCAAATCCAGCCAGCTGCTTGCTTTTGTAAATTAAGTTTTCTTGGAACACTGCCACACCCATTTGTTTATATGTTGTCTATGGCTGCTTTCGTTTTAACGGCAGAGCAACAGGCCCTCAAAGCCTAAAATACTTACAGAAGGAGTTTGCCAACTTGAAGAATCCTTTAAAAAAATATTTTACTGTCCAATTAGACATTGCAAGTACTACACACACCATGAAGAGTGTAAACATTCGGGAGAATTGATGCAATCAAGCCTACTACTAGCTTTGCCTTCCCTGATTTCTTCTTTATTTGGGGTTTTTAGCTCTCGACCCTTGGAGTGTCCACAAAGCCATAGAGGTCAGCTGAGGAGCCTCTTCCACATTGAATAGCCCATCTCCACTGCACCACTCCTTCAGCCTTCCAGGCTTTTCCTTTTCTTTCTTTCATCCATTCCTCAGGAATCTTCCTCTTCTTCCACTTGGTCCTTCTGCTGGGCCTGGCTTCCTCCTGGGTGATTTGGGCAAAAGGAACCCTGGGCACGACAGGAGGAAGGGGACAGGAGGGTCCTCCCCCTGTGTGGTTCCTGCACCAAGCAGGCCTTCTTTCTACACCACCGCTTTGCTAAAAGAAATCCTTTCCCTGGTGCTCTAGCATTGTGTGTACAGACCCTGGGAGATGAAAAGTGGGGGGGACCTGTTCTGCAACGTGGGTAAAGCACCTGGCCCATAGCAGGCACTCAGCAGATGATGGGTAGCGAGTTTCCCTCACCTACAGCATCGTGTTATTCTTTACTTATCCCGAGGTAGAAACCCCGTGAAATACTGCGATACAAAATCATTTTTCAGCCAAAAAAATGTCTAGAGTCATACACTATTTCCATATGCGGGCCTGATGAATTTTTAACTGACCAGTCAACAAAGCCTCTTCAGCTTCAAAGTGGAACTCGGCGTTTCAGAAGGTGTGCCAGCCAGCAAGGTGTTCACCACATGGGGCGTCTCGGAGACACCCACAGTGCCCGGGAACTTCGGAGGGGCCTTAAGACGTACACAGTCTCTGGAGATGCAATCCCAAAGCCGTCCTTACAGAGGAGGAGACGGGGTCCCCGGAGGGATACGGTGGCACACAGTTTGCACACAGGCCTCCGCACACTCCTGGTCTGTTCAAATATGACCCCATCAAGGGAGGATTTCCCAAGACCGTCCTGCAAAGCCTTGGTACTTTTGAGCCAGCAAAAGGTTTTTTTCTTTTTTTGCAGTTTTTGACCGGGGGCTGGGTTTGAAACCGCCTCCTCCAGCATATGGGGCCAGCGCCCTACTCCTTTGAGCCACAGGTGCCGCCCCAGCAAAGGGTTTTTTTTAAACTTATTCTGGGGCTCATAACCATCTCCACTGGGAAATGATCCTTCAAGCAGAACTGAAATCCCTCTTGCCACACTCTCTGCTTACCATTTATTCCATCTTTTCCAAAGAAGCATCGGTGGCTATTCTCTCTTTAATAATCTTTCTGTCTCAGAGGATGGCTCTCCTACCCCCTCAGCCATCTCTTCTCCAAGTTAATAATTGCGGTTCTTTTCATCTTTCCCCACTAGTCCTGTTTTCCAATCCTTAAAGCCACTATCTCCCGATCCATTTCCAAGTTCTCTTCTTAAAAATTGCATAAAAATGTATTGAGTAAACACACAACCGGAGCAGCCTTCTAGGCAGTAACAAAGTTCAGCACATCCCAGGCTTGCCCAGGCTTTCTTACCTTACAAGGGAGATTTTCAAAAATGGTGAAAAGTAGAGTCCAGACCTATTGTTTTCCTCATTTATTTGCTGTTTTGGAATCAGGGAGATGAGGGGGCTGGTTAATAAAAATCTGTTAGTAAGTCATGATGGTAAAATAATAACAATGGTATTGCACTGTGTATAATGTGCACTGCTCTGAACTAAGGTTTGTGCTAAATCCTCCTTACAACCTTGGGAGAAAGTACTATCATTATGCTCATGTTGCAAACAAAGGAATTAAAAAGCAGAGTGATTAACATGTTCAAAGGTCTTCTCTGGTGACATCAGGCAATCTCCCAAAAGTGTTTTTATCTTCCTACAGAAGGATATAGAATTTCCTGTGGAAGCAAGAGGGACTTTGCAAAGCCTATTTAGGGAAGGCCAAGCTTGTTTTATTCCCTCACTAGACCCCCAGCACCTAGCAAAGTGCCTGGCACACAGTAGGCACTCAGCAAATGTTCGTGGAATAAATGGATAAATAAACTTCACTGCGAGCTTTGAACATGATGTCAGGGGTCAGGGGAAAACCTTGAACCTAGACCCAGGTGGTAACACTTAACTCACCAGAACGTCTCTATAGCTTCAGAAGCAGCTATCTGTCCTGGCTGAGCAGAGAACCACCCAGAGTGTTGGAAAAGCACAGCCTTTCCAGGCCCATCCAGAAGTCTCCAGACTCCCTAAACTGGAATCTTCCAGAGGCAGCTCAGGAATCTGTACTTGCTACCAAACTTCTCTAAGTGATCATGACACAGAACTGCCTTTGGTGACAGCATGTGCCCCTGCCCTGTGCCCAGGGAATCAGGACTTCATAGACCATACCCTGTCTGGGCTCCCAGCTTCTGGCTTCTGATTGGGCTCAGCCATGAGGAGGCACCATCAGGAGACTGGGACATGGAGAAGAGTGAAGTGGGGGACTCATGCCCGGCTGCCTCCTATCAAGTTCCTCACTAGGCCACAGTCCTCAGGCGGCCCTCCCTCAGCCACCACTATCTCCCTTCGTGTCCCACCCTTCAACTTTCCTGGTGCTCACCACCGCTAACCTGGGTGCTTCTTCAGGACCTTTAGAGTCCCCACACTCCCACCCACACCTCTGATAACAGCTTCTTCTCTTTTGTCTCTTTTATTTCAGATTGTTCTGGGGGTATGTATGTTTTGGTTACAAAGTTTGCTTTTGTGTGGATAAAGTCAAGAGTTATAGGTGTGTCTTTGTCCCAGTAAGTGTGCAATATACCCATGCAGTGTATGTAGCCACTGAGTGGGAGAAACCCATCCCCTTCTCCTCCTCCCCTCTACTTGGATTTCATTGAGTTTTGCTTTCATGTGAACTCATAGGTATTGATCACCTAGTTCCAATTTAGTATTAAGTATGTATAGTGTTTATTTTTCCATTCTTATGATACTTCACTTGGAAGAATGGTCTATAATTCCTTCCAGGTTGTTACAAAAGAAATTAGATCTCCATCTTTTTATGGCTGAGTAGTACTCCATAGTATGAATAGCACATTTTAATAATATGCTCATGTATTAAGGGCTCTTGGGTTGTTTCCACATCTTTGCGATTGTGAATTGCACTGCTAAAAACATGTGTGTGCCAGTGTCTTTATGAAAGGAGAAAAAAGGACTTTTTCTCTTTTGGGTAAATACCTAGTAGTGGAATTGCTGGATAAAATGGAGGTCTGCTTTCAGTTCTCTGAGGACTCTCCATACTATTTTCCATAGCGGTTGTACTAGTTGTATTTTTGTTGTTGCTGCAATTGCCAAGGAGGTAATCTTCATAAATTCTTTCCCTAGGCCAATACATGTAAGGGTTGTCCCACACTTTCTTCCAGGATTTTTATAGTTTCACATCTTGGGTTTTTGTTTTTTGTTTTGTTTTTTAAGACAGAGTCTCAAGTTGTTGCCCTGAGTAGAGTGCTGTGGCGTCAGAGCTCACAGCAACCTCCAACTTGGGCTCAAGCAATCCTCTTGCCTCAGTTTTTCTATTTTTAGTAGAGATGGAATCTCACTTTTGCTCAGGCTGGTCTCGAACTCATGAGCTCAAGCAATCCACTCGCCTCAGCCTCTCAAAGTTCTAGGATTATAGGCATGAGCCACCACACCGAGCCATGTCTTAGGTTTAAATCTTTTATCCATCATGAATTAGTTTTTGGAGTGATGAGAGGTGCAGGTCCTGTTTCAGTCTTTGACATGGGGCTTACCAGTTCTCCCAGCACTGTTTATTGAATAGGGATTCCTTTCTTGTGTGTATGTTTTTGTCTGCTTTGTCAAAGATCAGATGGCATATGAGGATGATTTCATCTCTAGATACATTGATCTATTCCAAAGGTCTATGACTCTATTTTTATGTCAATACTATGCTGTTTTGATCACTGTAGCCTTGTAATATAGCCTGAAGTCTGGTAAAATGATACCTTTATATTTTTTTCATATTTTATAGAATTGCATTGGCTATTCAGGTTTGCTTCTGGTCCCATATGAAGTATAGGACTATTTTTTCAAGATCTACAAAATATGATGTTGGTATTTTAGTGGGGATTGCAAGAGCTAACCTCTTTTCAATCTCCTATTTGAATGTGCTATCTACTTCCTGCTGAGACCTTGACTGGCATTCTATCTATGAAACTGGGTTTTAAAAATCCATGGCACGTGGTATAAGGAGGGCCAACATGGGCTTCTTTCTAGGGAATTTGCTTATAGGACCATCCTAAGCCCTTTATGCTACTGCCAGAGCCAGAGGCTCACAGTGGACACAGACTCTTCCTATTCTGCCTGGCGAGTACAGACAGGCTAGTATTTGTCATATTATATTCAAAGTGAGATTCAAATAATACATTTTGGAGTACTGATCTGTGCCATCATATGACTTTAAAGACCATATTGAAAAGAAAACCAAGTAGTGTAACCTGGTTCTTTGTACCCTGAATGATCCCCCAACAATAAAAAAATCCAAATTAAAAATAAAGAAAAAGAAAAAGAAAACCACTCTCTTCTAAGGGCTCCATGTACATATTATTGAAAAGCCAATCTGTTTGAGGTAGCTCTCATCCTTCATAGCCTGCATCTTGGAGGGCTGAGGCAGTGGGTGAAAGAAATAGGTGAGCCTTATAGGAATGAAGTTGTAGAGAGAGGGCCAGAATTCCCTCCAGAACATGAAATGCAGGCTTCAATCACTTCCCCCAAAACCTCAAAGAGAAAACTACTCACAGCCCTAGGCTTTGCATATTTTCTGTCCAAGCCCAGTAAATCTGCCTCTCATACACCACCCAGGCCAGTATCTGCTGAAATAGACCCAGGCTGTGCAGAAACCCAAGCTGAGAATGCTCCCTCCAAACCCAGCCTGGTGTGTTTGTGAACCTTGGCCAACCTTTCCCAAGTGCTTGGCCCAACATGCAGGTCTGTGCCTGGTTTAGGGTTTCATAGTGGCAGTTTCAAAGTCGTCTTATTATTACTGATGACCGGGGCTTGCTGAGAGCAATAGTGTTTTATAGACCACTGAGCAGAGGGCCCCAGGAGCTGTGGAGGACTTGTTGCCTCTGAACTCATACAAAGCACCAATTGCAGAGGTGGGTGGAGACTGCATACTTGGCCAAAGCTGATCTAAGCAAAAGTTGCACAAAAGCAGGCAAGGAACCCCTGCACCCCCGTGCAGCAGCCTAAAGATGGGGCAGCGATCTCCAGGTGTGGCCTCAGAGGCTGCAGCTCTCTGCACTGCCTGAAAATCAAAGGATGTAGTGTGTGATGGCCTGGTGTCTGGGGGCCTGGTTTCCAAAGCTCAGAACACTATCAGATGCCCACAGGGTAATTATTGTTCTATTGTACTTATTCTTCAACTCATCACCTGGGCCATTTTGGTCAGACAGAGACATAAACTCCTCTCACTCTTTACCAAACCACATCTCCTCAGTGCACCCTTCATTTTCTGAGGAGTCCTGAGCAAAATTAGAGCTGGAAGTTTGGGGAGCAAAAGGAATAACATTTGCTGAGGTTCTAGACAGATTTCCTTCTCGAACACATTTAATCTTCATAGCATTGTGGGAGGTAGTGGCTCTAACTTATTCTCATTCTTATGGCTAAGAAGACTGACACTCAGATTTTCAGGCAAAGTCTTACACCTAGAAAGGAGAAGTCAGGTTTGGCTAATCACAGAGTCAGGGCCAACCCCACTGCCCTGTTGTGGAGGGTGGGTATAGGGAGATTTATCTGTAGATCATGCTAAATTTCATATGCCATTTGTTATTTGCAAAAATATGGGAAGTGACAAAAGAGAAAGTAAAAACCATACACAATCTCATCAGTTTTTAAAATATAAATAAATTAGGAAGCAAAGTCCTTTTGCTCTGAAATCCCAAACCATCATTACCAGGCGGGAGGCCTCGGGCTGATGCGAGAACACCTGCAGCTCCCACTGATGTAGGAAGCTGATTATTTCATGTCGTAGGAAGTCGCAAAGCAGCTTGATTCCACTTAGGTGACTCAGTAACTCACATCAATGAGAACTCAGGCTCCTTCCATCTTTCCCTCTTCTACCCTCAGTGTATGGACTTGGCCCTGGGGTTAGCTCTCCTTGTGGTTCCAAAATGGCCCCAGTAGTTCCAGGTGTCACACTCAGACAAAATGACTTAGGCAAAAGACATGGCTCCATTTTTCAAGAATAGGGAAACTTCTTCTGGAAGCCTACCAATAGATTCCCATCACCTGTCATTGTTTGTTTGTCCAAAGCCAAGGCACATGCCCACTCTTAAGTGATCATTAGAAAGGGATTCTTGTGGACTACTCAGGATTTATCTTATCTTATCTTTTCCCTGAGGGGTGGATACTTGGATCAATTTAGGGTTCGATTAGGAAGTAAGAATGGGGCAGCAAGCCCTGGGTAGGCAATCAAGTGATGACTACCAAACACACACATACACACACACAAAAACCCCAGAGGTTACACCTATTCTTGGTTAATGCCTGTTTTTAGTTTGTTAGTTTATTCCTTAAATTTTTTACTTTACAAAAACTGTGTGTTGTTGTTATTTTAGTAAAAGTGGAATTTTGTGTTTTTCATCAAATGAGGTTGTTTTCATGGTAGAATATACAGATTTAATTCGTTTTTCCTCCATGAGAACAGTACTAATTGAAGCAGTAACCCATGATTACCTAACCATTCCCTCCTGAATGGATATTTAGGTCATTTCTACTTTTGTGGTCTTATAAACATTGCTTTGATTGAACAGCCTTGCCCATGCATTTTGAGCATTGTATATTATTATTTCTACATTTTTTACAAAATGCTGCCTAAGGTACCTTTTGTAAAAATATGACAACTGTACTAATTTATACTTGCACCAGAACTGAATTGGAATGCCTGTCTGTCCACACCCTTGCCAGCTACTAAAATTACCTCTTTAATTTTGATCAACATGACATATTTTTTTAAACTGGTTATTTTTGTTTTAAACTTTTTTGGTCAAGTTGGACACCTTTTCAATGCTTGCTTTGCATATGTATTTCACCTGTGAGTTCCTTTTTCACATCCTTGCCCACTTCTTTCCATTGGACAACTTTTCTGGACTCCTGGGCTCAGCTGTGCCTCTACTGTCGCAGAACCGGTCACAGCTCGATGTGGTTGGAGTTGCCCTGAACAAGCTCCTCCACCCACAGCCTTAGATAAAGTGAGGTGTGTTTATCTGGAGTGGAAGCCTTAGGGACTAAAGGGCCAGCCAATGACAGCCAACCTTGTTCTGTCAGCTTCCTGACAAGGACAAAACTGAAGTGTCCGTGTTTCCCCCTATTCTGTTCTCATGAAGTGTATATGCAACTTTGGGGATATTCATAAGCTCCTTTAATAGACTCTAAGATAGCTCCTGCATTTGGCAAAAGAGAGCAAATTTTTACAGTGGACCTCAAAATTGTAGTGACAGCAGACCCCTCCAAGAGGAAGGCAAATGGGAAAAGAGACATTTCCCATCACTCCTCCCTAAGTGAGATTGTCTCTTCCTTGAAAAGTCAGACCTATCTTGATCATGCTGGGACAGCCACCAGCTCTCGGCATCAGATATGAAGGTGAACCTGAGCTTAAATTAAATATGGGCGGTGCCTGTGGCTCAGTCAGTAGGGCGCCGGCCCCATATACCGAGGGTGGCGGGTTCAAACCCGGCCCCGGCCAAACTGCATCAAAAAATAGCCAGGCATTGTGGCGGGCACCTGTAGTCCCAGCTACTTGGGAGGCTGAGGCAAGAGAATCACCTAAGCCCAGGAGTTGGAGGTTGCTGTGAGCTGTGACTCCACAGCACTCTACCCAAAGTGATAAAGTGAGACTCTGTCTCTACAAAAGAAAAAAAAAATATGGGCCTCACACCTCTGGCCTTGCCCTGTCCTGACAGCACCGTCTTGTTCCATCATCATTAACCCCTGGGTGATTTAGGGAAGGGATATTGGATCCACATGCCTGTCAGCTAAGTGACTTACAGCAAATTACTAAAAAAATTAAAAACATAAAAATAAAAAAATTTCTTTTCTGTTTCCTTACCTGAAAACTAGGGTTAATAACTCCACCTTCCTCATGAGATTTTGAGTTATTGGACATAAATCACTCAGGACATAAAGCATAGGGTAAGTGTTGGTGTTGCCATTTGCTATTAGCTTTTATCAACACACATTGCTGAGCACTCTCAGGTTCCAGCCCTGGGAAGATCAAGGTGAATTAGACACTGTCCCGGCCCTTGAGAAGTGCACAGTCTAAGAAGGAATGCAGAGAAGGGACCATGTACAAATACAGTGAAGCATTGCAAGTGCGAGGATAGCTCCCCACCCAGAGCACTGCAGGGGACAAGGGAAGGATGGCATTCTACTCACCTCTCTTCGTCACCATTCTGTCCCCTTCTACCCTGGAGACATCATTTTACTAAATCAAAAATTCTTTAGGAGCTAAGCTGAAGAAGAGCTTCGTCAAGAGCAGAGTTTAAATTGACTTTTACAGTGTCCCAGGTGGGCAAGGGGAATCAAAGTAGGGAACAAACATGTGGCATGAAACATCCTCGAACCTTCTCAGGACTCTAAGTTCAGGGTGGCTGATCCATAGGGAGGGGCCCCAGAGGAAGCTGAATGGGGAGATGGGAGGGTGAGAAACATGATTGGAAGTAGGAAATTCACTTAGGAAACTTTGCATAATACAGGGGAGAGCTAACAAAGACCAGCAAAGAAGCAGGGCCAGTGAGGAGGGACAGGAGGGCTGGAGAGGAGCACCATTAAGAAGATAACCCTGATGGTATGTTGGGGGTGAAACTGACCCAGGAGGCCTGTCTTGATGTCCCAGAGTCCTAAGAGACATGCTAAATAAACCTATTGGGACCCTTGTCTATATGGATGGAAAGGTTTTACTAAGAAAAAGCAACACTCTCTACCTTACCAGTAACTGCTAGACATTCTGTTCTTTTATCAGGTGTTTTCTCCAAGGAAGGAGTGGTCATTTTATTGTGTGTATGGCAAGGAGAATGAGCATTCACAGTTAGAACTACCAGGTGATGCTCTCCTGCCCCAGAGCTACCTCTTGCTGTCAGACCCTAAGTTCTCCCTACTGGAGAGATGAAAAAAAAAACTTATGGCTGCAGGCAAAGCTATGGAGTCCATGAAGCCAACATGATTCTAAGACTGCAGAACTTATGCTTTTTATAACCTTCCCCTCTGGTGTGAGAAATGACTCAGGATTTTAAAACAAACCAGTGTTTCCACAGCATTGCTTCTGCTGCACTGTAGGGGGCCACAGAGAAATACAGGGTGACCTGTTTGAAGATTCCCACCTGTGAGTCCTCCACCTCAAACAAATAGCAGTGATACCAACAGGCACCCACCTGACTGCCCCCAGATGCCTGCGAAGGGAGCTTGTTTCCACCCTGCCACAGTGGGAAATGTCTCCTTCTCAGAGCCCCAAAGTTCTCTTCTTTCTGTTGTTTATGGTATCAAGCATTAAAAGTCCCCTCCTAGAAAAATGAGTTCAAATATCTCAGTGCATCATTTTTCATTCCAGATGAACAAATAAGGAAGAGTATTGGATATTATCAAGTTAGTTATTTTTTCCATTTCATTTGATTATGAATTTTTAATTCATAAAGCATAAAGCAATTCACCAATTTTAAAGAAACTGTTAAATTATTCTGGGTACAATATTAATCTAATGCATATTTTTAAGTAAATACATCATTGACAGCACTTTTATCACATATTCTATCTATTCCATACACTTTCTAACAGAGATGTCTTTCAACAAGCACAAGTTGTCAAGGTTACCTGTCTTCTGCCCTGCTCCTATATGTTTGATAATAAAATACACTAACATTTGTCAAAAGAAACAGTAATGAGGCTGTCAGACAGGCAAGTTTACCTTGAGTTATGCAATACATATACTCCTTAAAAAGTTGCACCAAAGGGGCGGTGCCTGTGGCTCAAAGGAGTAGGGTGGCAGCCCCATATGCCGGAGGTGTTGGGTTCAAACCCAGCCCTGGTCAAAAACTGCAAAAAAAGTGGTAAAGAAAAGCTGCACCAAAGTGGAACTTTTGGTAAATTGTTTCATATTTTATGTTCTTTTAGAAAATAAAAATCAATACTAACCTCTTTTTAATATATAAACTGAGATTCTGCACGTTTCCTTAAGTTGAAGTATACCTATGAGAACCATTTTTAAAATTAGATAAACACTGAAAGTGCATTCATTTATTTATGGATTTAGGCAACAAATATTTATTGAGTACCTACTATGTGCCAGGCAGGGCACAAAGAGGCTGCAAATTCAATAGTAAACAAGGCAAAATCCTTGCCCTCGTGGAAATGACATTACAGTGAGACAGTCAGATGAAACAAGTAAATAACTGCATACTATAATTGCTGATTGTAAAATTACTATAAAAAGAAAAATAATGCATAAAAAAGGGATAGAGAATGATAGGTGGGGATGTATTTAAGTAGTAGATTACTGTACTATCGTTGCATACCAACTTGTCACAAACCTACTGGCTTAAAACAAGATAAACTTGTTGTCTCACACTTTCCATAGGTCAGGAAGTAGGACTGAGTTAGCTGGTTCTCTGTGGAGGTCTCACAGAGCTGTAATCAAAGGGTCAGCCAGCGCTGGGGTCTCATCCAGGGCCTGGGGTCCGCTTCCTAGCTCATGTGTTTCTTGGCAGAATTTGTTTCTTTGCAGCTGCAGGACTCACGGAGTCTGTGCTACCAAGGGCAGGAGGAGAATGTATAATATGTCACTGTTTCTTTCTGAGCCATGAGTCTCCTGATTAAGTCAGGCCCACCAGGATAATCTGCCTTTTCATTGACTTAAAGTTGAGTGATTCACAACCTAATGATAGCAGTTAGATCCCATTGAATCATCCCATTAATCCCACCTGCACAAGGGCATTACACCAGTGGGCAGAAATCCTGGAAGCCATCTTAAAATATTACCTATAACATACAGGGTGGTCAGGAAAGCATTTCCACAGAGATGACATTAGAACATTTGAACAAAGACCTGAAAAAGAGAGCTACCTAAAGATCTAAGACAAAAGCATACCAGTATATGCAAAGGCCCTGTGACAGAAAGAAATGCAAGGAGCTGGTGGAGTTGAAGGCTAGTGAATGAGGAGGAAGCATGGTATGAAGGAAGCCACAGATCATTGCAAACCTCACAGGTCATGGCAAGGAGTAGGAAGGACCCTTGATAGGGAGTGGCAGGATCTGTTTTATATTTTAAAAGTCCTCTTCATGAAGTCCTTCTTTGTGAAAGAATTGCAGTGGAAAAGTAGAATGGAAGCAAAGAAACTATAACACTCTTGCTGAAGTTCAGGCACAGGTGAAGATGGTTTGAGTAGTTATCGAGTTGGAGAAAACAAATTTAAGGAAGACTTTAGAGGGAGGGTCAATTAGACATTATTAAATGTAGTGATTTAGGAGTCTAGACTCTGGATCCAAACTTGCTTTTCTATCACACACTAGCCATATGAGCTTGAGCACATTATTTAACTTCTCTGAACCTTAATGTCCTATCTGAAAAATGGAACCTATAACCCTGTCTTACAAGGTTTTGAGAGCATTAAGAGAAATAATAAATTCAAAGTGCTTAACACAGTTCCTGGGCACATATTTATTGATGCATAAGTGGTTTCTGTTATTATCACATCAACTGATAATAGATTGGATGTGCAGTATGAGGATAAAAAGAAATCAAGTTTGGTCTGAAGGCATAATTGGGAGAATAGTGGGCTGGAGAAGGCTGGGGGAATTTTGGTATTAGGTTTTCTAATATCCCAAGGATTAGGATAGAAAATGCACATGTGATATGGTAGAGGAAAGGTGGGCTTTACAGATAGAGTCTGAACCCCAGCTTTGCCCCTGACTCTCTATGAGAACTTGGATAACTAACTAGACTTTAATTCATAGAGGTGTAAGACAGAATGAGGTAAAGCCTGTGAGAACCCCTGGCACCAGGAAATTTGTTATGGTCTGAATGTTTGTGCCCCCCCCAATCCATATCTTGAAATCCTAATGTGACAGTATTGGGGGGGGGCTTAGAGAGGTAATGAGGTCACGAGTGTGGCACCCCATGAATGGGACCAGTGTCCTTCTTAAAGAGCTCTCTTGCCCTCCTTCCACCACATGAGGATAAAACAAGAAGTCAGCAGTCTGCAACCTGACTCTGCTGGAATCCTGATCTTGGGCTTACAGTCTATAGAACTGTGAGGAATAAAATTCTGTGGTTCATAAGCCACCCAGTCCATAGGGTATCCCAAAAGTTGCCCCTAAAGTCACCATACATAAGGAAAATGGGAAATTATAGCTAAATGCGTCTTTAGTTATGAAACATGCATTACAAAATAGTCTCTGAATATTAGCTACCTCTTCATAAAATTATATGAATGTTTTGTAAATAAAGGTATATTCAGCTACAATTTCTGATTTTGCTTATGTATGGAGACCTCAGAGGCGACTTCTGGGACATTCAATGTTGTACGTCATTGTAGCAGCCCAGTTAGACTTTCCTGGTTCTGGGAAGCAGAGAGATGGGGGAAGGGGTCTTGCAATTCTTGTGTTACACTGATGTACGTGTAAAAGCTGTCTTCTACATACTCACTCGCTTAGGCAGGGGGGTCATTCTGCAGTGCTCCTGGTACCCACTTAAAACAGACCCTGAGAAAGCTGCAGGCTCTGTCAGCAGAAAGCCACTATGTAGAAAAGACCTTCGCTTCTTCTGTCCTTTCAGCCAGCTGAGATTCTAGCTATGACTTGACAGAAAACAGAAGTAACTGATTCTCTCGCTCGGTGATGTCTGGAGTGCTCTGCTCCTAAATTGCCCCCAGGACTGACTGTACCAGCAGCGCTGGGGCCCTTCCAAACTCACACATAGCAAACAGGAAAGAGTAACTGTGCCCAAAGAATCAAGAAGGAACCAATTTCCTCATGGTTAACCTAGGTCTAGTCATTCTTCATTCTTGAGACAAAATATAGTCCAGTGATTCTTCATTCTTGAGATAAAATATTAATTTCTCCTTAACAGTTTTAGGATCAAGCCATTCTCACAGAACCTAAGAACCAGAAAGAACCTTCCATTTACTGTCTGACCAGCTCCTGTGGCTCCTGCAAGACCTTACGGCTAAGCTATGCTTAGCTCCCAGGAAAACCTTCCCTGACCCCCACACTAGCTCAGGACACTCATCATATGTTCTCATGACTCCCTGTAATGTGACTTCACGGTCTTTCTCACAGTTCATGTTGCTCGGATATCCATGTCCTCTCCTAAACTGCAAGTGTCATGAAGGAAAAGACATTCCAGTTTTTCTCACCATGCTGTTACGGATGCCTTACTCTCTTCCTCCATTAGGGCTGCTGTAACAAAATACCTTAAACTGAACAATTGATAAAGAACAGAAATTCATTGGTCACAGTTATAGGGGTTGATAAGTCCAAGATTAAGGCACCAGCACGTTCAATTTCTAGGGAGGGCCTGTTTCTCATAGAGGACATCTTCTACCTGTCTATACACGGCACAAGGAATAGTTGGCCCTGACTGTTTGCCAGGTCTTGGGCAAGGCAATGGGAACTTGGTAGTTTGCAAGACATGATCCTTATCCTTTACGGCAGTGGCTCTCAACCTTCCTAATGCCTCCTAATGCCATGATCCTTTAATACAGTTCCTCATGCTGTGGTGACCTCCAGCCATAAAACTATTTTCATTGCTACTTCATAACTGTAATATTGCTCCTGTTATGAATCATAATGTAAATATCTGATATGCAGGATGTATTTTCATTGTTACAAAGGGGTCGCCACCCACAGGTTGAGAACTGCTGCTTTAGGGTTTCACAGGCAATGCAATCGTTACCACCTGCACTAGTGGCAAACTGGGTGAGATAGTGGTGGAAAGAAATGCACTGGCATGTACATATCTTAGATTTTTGAAGGGTTTTGAAGCAATACAAGGATTATGAAATTGAAAGGCTATTGCAGGGAGCTATTGGCATTCCAGCAATAGATCCTATTAAACTGGAAGCTCTAAGAATCTCTTAGTCACTTCAGGCTTCTGGAGACAAGAGACTACAGGCAAGAAAAGAGGTAATCATTCTGATGGTGGTCAATGACCCTGACTAGAAGGAGGTAGAGCTGCTGTCACAAATGGGGCAGGAAGAAAATGCTTGGCACCAGTGATCTCAGATGACCCATGGGGGCAACTCTGGGTACTCCTCTATTCAGGGCTAGAGATGAAGGGAAAGTCCTGGCAGCTATCACCTGAAAAAGGTATGATGACCAGGAGCAGAGACCGCCCAGGCCTCTCCACCAACCAAGCCACCTAGAATAGCAGAGGCACCAACCAAGGATGAAGGAACTCTAGAATGGCAGCAGAGGAGGGAGATGATGACAGCAGCCAGCACAAAGACTAGCTATAGCCGTGAGGGCTGCAGCTGGTTACACTAATACTCCTCATAAAGCTTCTCTAAGTAAAGAGAGCAACTAGAATCTTAGTGAGCTTTCCCGATGTGATGACTTATCACATAAACCCAGCAGATTCAAACAGGGCAAGGGCACAGACTATAGGGAATACTGTGAGATGCCACCCAGACCCCTAGCTGCCAGGAAAGTTGCCTAGCGACAATTTCTCAGGTCCTACCCCAGGAACCATGCTTGACCAACGAGAGCTGTCATATCCAAAGTTACCTTCCCTTCCCAGTGATTGCTCACATCCCAGACTGGTCAATGTCTAGGTGAAAAGCCTCTTCCTTCTTGCTTCAATCCGAAATATTTTGGGAAGGTTATTCAACATTCAGAGCATCCTGAGAGACTAGCTAAGGCCTCTTTGGCAATTACATTGCAGTTAAACTTCTCCTTTTGCCCAATCTAAATTTCCTCATCATTTACAGGTATTGTTTCCAGATTATTCCCTAATAAACCATTTGCATGCAAATCTCCATCCCAGCATTTGGCTGGCTAACATTTATTGAGCCTTCCACATTCTAGATGTGTGCTATCCAATATGGCAGTCATTAGGCACCGCGGCTCCTGAGCACTTGAGTAGTGGTTAGTCTGGACTGAGACAGGCTGTATATGCAAAATATACACTACGATTCTGAAGGCTTAGTATGCAAAAGGAATGTAATTGATTATATGTTGAAATGATATTATTTGGGGTATTTTGAGTTAAATAATATACATTATTTAAATTTTTTTTCACCTATTTCATTTTACTGTTTTTAACGTGGCTAGTAGATAATTCTGTCATTTGAAACAACACGGGTGTATCTAGAGACATTACGCTAAGAAAAATAAGGGAGGCATAGAAAGACAGATACTGCATAGTCTCACTTATATGTGGAATCTCAAAAAGTCAAACTCATCAGAAGCAGAGAGTAGAATCCTGGTTAACAGAGGCTGGAAACAGGGTGTGAATGGGAAAGGGGAGATGTTATTCAAAGAGTACAAAGTTTCAGTTACCAAAAGTGAGATTTTAAATGCTCTTACCACAAAGAAAGAGTAACACATATATCCATATTATGTGTGTATATATATGTATATATATTAATTAGCCTGTTTCAATCATTCCACAATCTGTACATGTATCGTAACACTACATTGTACCCCATGATACAATTTTTATTTGTCAATTAAAAATAAAATAAAATTTTAAAATAAATAAAAGTACATATGCGACTTTCATTTGTGACTCATGCTATGTGGCTCTTCAGCTGTACTATTCTACACACTAAACAAATTCTTTGCAACAATCCTGGGGGGAAAGCACAATCTGTACTCGTAATTAACCAAGGCTCCAAGTGATTAACTAATATCTCAAGTTCACAGTCAACGCATGGAAAGACCATGATTTCAACCCAGGTGAGGAACAGAGCCACAGAGCATATTTGTGGGGTGCAATCTGTCATTCGCACAGGGCCCCACCCTCGGGAGGACCCAGGAATTTGTTCAAGGCTCTGCTGTCACCATCTGAGGATTAATTTTATCTTTGAAGGTGGGTTTTATAAGTGAAGTCCAAAGGGAAAACAGAGCATCCTTGTGAGCAGAGAGATGCAGCGTGACTGTCTACTGTCCTTTGCTGCCCCGTTCATATATAGCATTTGTCGCAAGGCGCAGAATTTCAGCAGAACATAATGCCTGAGAGTTTGGTGAGACTCAAAATGAGTACAAGGGAACCGTGTTAGGTCTACAAACCAAGTAAATTGTTTGGAGTGGGAGGGGGATTGCCCACAGCCCTGAAAGGCTATTATGTCATTTTCATTTGAACCAGAAGTTGCTTCAAACACAGAAAGAGGCCAATGGCTTTCGAAGACACATAAACAACCAATGAACCCTATCATATCCTTTCTTACTCTTATTACTTCCCTTTATCAGCCAAACATTCACACTGAAAATGATACACGTACCATGGAAGGAACAGAAGAGACAGGGAGACCCAGGGTTCCTTTCCCTTTCAATCCTTCCTTCCTCAGCACCCAGACAAAGGTAGAGAGTGTGGGTATAACATCCGCACATCAAGAATCGAAATGCTTGAGTTAACCGTGCACGGTGTTAACTGTGTGCAGTTACTCTTCTGGTAACAGTGAAATATGTGTGCAAGCTATGAAATACAAATTGTGTAATTTTGATGTTCCCACCTGAGTTAAATGCTCTTAATGTTTACATTTAAAAGTGGACTTACACAATATAAAGTTGAAGTGGTAAAAGGTATAATAATAATTCAAGATTTTAGTTTTTGTAGGTAGAGTGGCATTAAGTAGCACATTTTTAAAACCACACTAAGTCCAGAGAGACCACAGAGGAAAGGGAAAAGCTTGAGATTTCACACATTTTTCTTTTTCCCTGCTTGCTGAATAGAGGTCCCTATAATTTCATTTTGCACTGGGCTCCAACAACATAGCTGGCTCTGGAAAGGAAGTTGTAGAGCTAGTGCTATTAGATACTATATCATATTGCACAAGGTAAATTCCTTTCTCAGAAGCATTGTATGTACATTGGTGAGAAAGGCTGTGTGGATAACACTATATCCTTTCTCTGCCACATACTACCCTGCCGATCTTGAACTGCCGCAGAGGAAAAAGAAATGCCAAAAATATTATTTGTCTCCCCAACTCTTAGAGAACTAAACATGCATCCCTGCCTCAGGCCAGTGGTCAGGAGGAGCAGGGACGTCCCTTATTGTGTGCCACAGAGATAGCTCAAGGGAAATCATCTGCGCAGAGGTCACAAGATCTTCTCAGCCAAAGATGGGATGGGCGTAGGTCACGAGATCCTCTTAGCTGAAGACAGGATTAATCTGGGTGGAGGTCACAAGACTGTTTTAGCCAAAGATGGGATGAATCCAGGCAGAAGTGACAAATTGTCTTAGCAAAAATGGGGTTATGGGATCAGAATTTTAAAAGCTCTGTGCTCAGAAGCAGGAATTTGGAGTCTGAGACCACTGTCCGTCATTGTCCTCCTTTGCTGGCAAAGTAGTAAACTTCTCTTTCCGTCTTCTCAAACTGCTTGTCCCTCTTTTTCTGATGTGGTGTTGGGGGACAAATGCCGAGCTTTCAATAACAGAAGTTCAATTTCAAACCTCAGTTCCTTCAGGAGCAGCGTAGGGACAGTGCGGGTGTCTGAGAGAGTTAAATAGTATAATGGATGTGAACACGCTGAGTCATTGTCACATATCTGCTCTCTCACAAAGACATGATTTTTGCCCCTTGTATGCTCCCAATAAAGGGAAAGCCAGCTGTTGCTGCCCAGGTTGGACCAGCTCATAGGAGGAGACAGTGGGCAGGGCTGGTGTTCTCCACTTGAAGCCTCACATAGAAGACGCATCCTTTCCACAGAGTTTTATGAACAAAAAATGGCTTCTGTTACTTCCAGAGAGTGGTGATGTGAGCCCTGCCAGGCAGGTCTGGGGAGATCTACAAGACACCAGCTCCTCAGCACTATATTAAGCCCCACTGGGTCAAAATCCTCTGCCCCAGATCCATGACGAAGCCCCAGCCAAACTCAACAGTTGAAAAGTTCATGTGAACTTTGGGGTTTTGTTATAAAACATGTAATCAGGCCAGGTTTCGGGTTCCATAACAAAAGTTCTTCCCAGCCTGGTGACCGCAAGCCTGTCTGACATTTGTGAGTGCATTTCCATGGAAAAAGAAGGCGCTGCCTAATTGCATTAGGAGAATTGTACCACATTCTGTGGGAGAACGTTGACATGCTCTGACAAGCATGAGGAAAACTTACCCCTCTCTCTGCTGCGTCCATTTTCTTTGGGGTCATGGCCATTACTACGGGGACAGCCTGCACAGAAGGACTGGTTTATTCCCCTAATGAAAACCCATTGGCAGTTCCTTCTCAGTCATGATCACAGCAACCACCCAGCACGCTGCTACCAAACCATCCTACTTCCTTGTGGTCGTGAAGATTGCCATTCGGTCCTGCACAACGCCTTTATGGCTTAGGGGTTCACAAGAGTGAAAAAAGAGGTAAATGAGGGAAGGGTCTCAGGTTGTAGGAAAAGAGCAAGTAGGTAGAAATCATATGTATTGCTGATTCTGTGTTGTTTGTTAACCAGAAAAATAGAGAAAAACGTCGAATAAAATCCTTCAAAGACAGTCTTTCAAAGTACCTATGACTCTGGGGAAAGTGTTTTAGGAAGTCGAAAATTATGGATGTTTCCAACAGGAAAATGTATAAATGGACATTTCCTAAAACGGAGGTGTTTAACTGTGCTTCATGAAAGCTAAGAACCATATTTCTGGAACAAGGATAATATTTTGCAAATATTACACTTCTAACTTTTCGGTTTCCTCCTAAATCACCTTCCTCTTCTGTCTTCCACCTCCAAGGCAGAGGCATGAGGCTTGTGGCTCCAGGGATACTGCCTAGAACAAAGAGGCCATTGATCAGTTCCAATCTCAAAGCTGACTTTCTTGACCTCTTAAGCAAGAAAATAGTCTTCAAAGCTAGGCATTGTTGAGAAGGAAAGGGATTTTCTAAATTCCTTTAGTTCCCATTAGTATATCAAGAGCCATACCTGGTGGAATAGATCACAGAGATTTACACACCGTCAGGATGGGGTGTGGAGGAGGGGAGAGCTGGCTGCTTTGAGCCTGAGGGACTGGACGGGGAGGGGGGAGTCCAGGGAAGCCAGGTGGGTCCCCAACTCTCCTCTCCAGTCCTAAGTGCTAGAAAGAGGGAACATATGGATAGACCCAGGGGAAGGCTGAGAACACCAGGAGACCCACAACACACTTCTGGGCACACAGCCTCAAGCAGAAGCCCCAGGTGTGTGTAGTGCCAGCACAGTACAAGGCACTGGGTGACAGTGGAAGCTGGAGGTAACTGAGCCTGTGAGCCTGACACCGGGTTTCTAGGTCCTGAGGGCCCTAGGGATGGCACATTAGGGACCCAGCATACAGGGATGTGAAGGTGCTAATGACGGGTGGGTCAGGAGGAAGAGGCCAGAAGAGGCTGTGAGACCAGGAACCATGGCCAGAAGTGGGTTCGGGTTCATCATCCTGAAGTCCAGGTAGACAGTGGTTGCCAGCACAGGAAGCAGGCCAGACCAGCCACTTTGCTGAAAACACCAGCAAGATCTGGGAGGACCCCATGTGGTCCCCACTCCCCTCTCCACCTGATAACGTGGATGCCTTCTTAACTACCGGAAACCACCTTGAGATGGAGAAAGAGGTTTTATCTAAAGAGGATGGGGCTCAATTCATAATTCCCAAGGCATGGGAGCAACCTAAGTGCATATCAACCCGTGAGTGGATCAACAAACTGTGGTATGTGTATACCATGGAATGCTATTCAGCCATTAAAAAGTCGGACACTTTATACTTTACAGCTTAGACATTTGCCTGCATGGAGTTAAAATGCATCCTTATTATTAAAGTATCACAAGAATGGAAAAATAAATATGCAATGAACGCCAAACTAATGTGAAACCAAAATATAAACAATTACATGCTCACATGAACAATAAAAGACAAAGATAGTCTAGTATAGGGGGAAAGGGGGGTTGGAGGGGAGGGGGGAGGATAATTGGCAGGAGGAGGGAGGGCAGGAGGCGGGAGCCCCCCTGATGTGCACATCGTGAGGGATTCTTGTACAACTAGAACTTTACCCTGGAAGTGAGAACAGCATAATCCGAAAATGTGTACCCTTATACTAATTTGAAATTAACAAAAAATATAAGATAAAAAACATGGAAGGCATGATAAAAAACCTAATAACAACAACAACAAAACAAGGATGGGGATGAAATTCTAAAAGGGAACGTTTTTTAAACCAGCCCTGAAAGGGCATTGAACTTCCAATAAAGAAACTATTTAAATTGAAATGAGAACCTTTAATTTGGAGGAGACTCATCTAGTGTTAATTGGCAAGCAGAGGAGTTTCTGAGGACGATCACGTCAGCTTCAGGAAACGCAGAGGCTATTTGCAGGTCTGCGCCGAGTGTGAGTGAATTGGCGACCCTGCCACATCGTTATTCCTCACCGCTCCTCGCCATTCTAGTGAGTGCACACGTGTCGACTTCCTTTAAGTCAAAGCAAATTTGGTGTTTGGCAGTGTCCTCCGGGAAGCCCAGGGGCACAAGAGCTTGCTTTAAAGTCCCAGAAAGGCAACCGCAATTTGAAGTTTGCAAGATATCCTCTGGAGAAGTCCTCAACGCTCACATCACTTGAATTAAAATCAAAGCTGCTGGGAAGCTTTGCCGGGCCCCACTGCGCTCCCTGTAAAAGTGGGGGTCAGCGTTCTATGTGGAGGGGCAGTGTTGCCAACTATTGGGAGGAAGTGGGAGGTGTGGAATGAAAAGTCACAAGAGCCTATCTCCCTTATTAAGTCTCTATGGAACCCATAACGTGGTGACCCGAGCCAGGCAAACTTAGGTTTGCACAAGGAGAGAGACTAAAACTTCTGGTGCGAGGTAGCCAGCCACAGGGGTGAGCAAGGCTCCGTCTACTCCTTATCTATCCTACTCCCACTACCCCTCCCAGTGCACAGGGCACCGCTTACGTGGCTGTGTGCACCTGTTCATGTGACCCCAGCACAGCGCAAGGACCCTTTCAAGGACATCAGAAAGCTACACTTTAAGACCAAAGCTGAATCTGTGGGGCAGACACAGGAAGACAGTTGTACATGCCAGGTCGTCTCCACAGGGCCAAACTGTTGTTGAATGCCTGTGCTCTCATCATGGACTGTTTGTCCCAGGCCACCCATACTCAGAAGCTGCTCTGCCCTCCCTCTGCCGACCCTCATTTTTAGCGGAGTTTCTGAAAATCATGCTGAGTCTAGGAGAAGCTCAGCATCTTACAAAACACACAGAGCATCAGGAAGTTTCAAGTAAAGATTATCAGCAGACCCGAGCATTGAGGATTAAGGTAAGACCCGGGCTATTTCACTGCAGAACAGCACAACAGCAGAGACACTTAGCGTAACGATTCTGCTGGTTTGCACCACCGGGCCACCATGTGTCGGTCAGAGTGTGAAATTTATTTTTGGTAAAACAGGAACATGTTCTATTCAGGTGCGGTCTGTCGGCTGGAGGGGAGCTCACCCAGCCCTGCACGAGTGTGGAGCAGGGTCCACCTGCCTGGGAGAAAGCCGGTGCCCAGGACAGATGGGTATTTGCTGGAAGTTGGGAGAACTCTGCTCGAGCGTTAGCACTGTGTAATCCAGGCAGCCAGCAAGTCTATTCAAAGGCAAGGGCAGGCAAATAAATAGTGGAATAACTGTGGCTATAACTCAATCCTGCCATCAAATGTGCCACCAAAAACACAGATTCAAGGAGCACAGCCTGTAAGAGGGGAGAGAACCACTGACTTGGTGTAACACATTCTTGAGGAAAGATACCGTGAATTCCACACACATTACTGTCTGAGGATGACACATATTAATTTGTCAGCTCCCATCTTTGCACTGGAAGAGGTATCAGAAATCATCAGGTATCAGTAATCCCACCCATTCACACTTCCATATACATTGATTAATGTCCTATGACCTGGGCCCAAAGTAAGACGTAACCCCTGCCTTCAAGGCACTCTCACAGTGATACTGCACATTCTGTCATAGAATCCTAGATTCCCTGGTTAGAAGGGACTGAAAAATTCACTCTCTACCATTCCCCACAAATGATAGAAGGACTCCAACCCAAACATTCTCATCATGTGGGCCTTCAACACTTGTTAAACACTCCCAGTGAGCAGGAACTCAGTACCCCAAAGCAGCCCACCCTACCTTTGAAATTGTGCCCATAGATCACTCTTGGAAATGTCTTGCACTTGGCTGGACTTTACCTCATTTTTTCATTATTTTCTGCAAGCTAATATGTGTGTAGATACAAATGAACACATTGAAATATAGAATCAGATAGTAGAGTACTTCCCAAATTAACAGGATTAATTAGAAATAGATGACACCCATGTGTGTTCACACAGACACACAGCACACACATATACACATTGTCACTGAAGTTCTTAAATTGCCATCAAGAACGGTTGGTTTATTTGAGGATTGGCTGCTCTTTTCTTTGAAAATTATTAACAGATCCCAAAAAGTTTTTTTTTTTTTAAAAGAGCTCACCAATTTGTCTTCAGATAGAAAAAAACGAGGGCAATTTATCATTTTGCCAAAATAAGTTAACCTTGATGGGGGGAGCATCCACCAATTGCATAAGTTAGTGATGGGAATGTTAGCACAGGCACCATTCAGGGTCCAGGTACCATACAGCCAAACACAGCCAGCCCACAGTCTCCCACCTGAACAAATACAGCCTCATCTGGAGGAAGGCCACGTAGGCTTCCTCCTGTACTGTGGGACAAACGATTACAAGTCTCAATGGCATTTTTTAAAGATTAAATGCTTTCTTCTGACTTTATTTCCTTGTTGCACACACTGCGACACACTGTTGAGTTACTGTCACCTTTTGGTGGGCACTGATGTATCTAATGCACATGTCAATTGTAAGATGTCTCAATTTCAGAAATGGAGAGTGGAGGGTGGGGAGCATCTGTCAGAGTTAAGGAAATGAGCTGTTTACTCATCTGGGCATCAGAGAAACAATACACTAGGAATACGTGTTTGGGTTTGCTTGGTGTGTTTGTGTCCCATAACTTTACCCATTCCCTCCAGCTGCTCTCTCAGCTCCCCTGTTTTCAGGAAAGTTGTGCTTTCACCTCTGTTAGCATCTTCTCCTGGGCACAGTTTACTGCCTCTGCTTTGATGTTTGGAACTGGTGCTGAGTTTATTCCAGCCATCTGAAAAAAATGGGCCAGCTCTAATCCGAAAGTATCTAATTTGGGTTTCTTCAAGCTCCAAGGTGGGTACACCCCAAGAACCAGTTGTACCATGATGGCTGCAGCCCATGAATTATGGACACAGATAGTATTGGGGAAGATTGACCTTCACACAGATGGATAAATAAGTGATAGCAGCTAGACAAATAAGAATGGGTAGATAAATAAGTGATAATCTCAAGAAAACTTTTGTTCTCCCTAAATCAGTAGCCTGAAAACTTGGGAGTTCTTTATTTCCTTCCTAAGAAAGCTCTCCAGAATTCCTCCACAGACCCATCACCTCTCCCTACTGAAGAGGACACACTTCCCGGGCTGTGGCTGTGAACATCGGCACGGTTGTGAGACTGGGGAGCTCACATCTTCTCTTTATGGAAAAGTTGTTCTAGCCTGAGCCTGGTGGTGGCGGGTCCCTTTTCCCTAGAATAAGCTTTGCAAGACATTTGCTTAAATCCTGAGAGGAAATTAAGAGCAGGTCAGAAGCTCTTCAGGTCACTATTTTTGCCAATTCACTGGCAGTCTCTTCCTCAGCTTTGTTCAGCTAATTAATCCCCCCAGACACTCACGTTCACCACATGCAAATTATCACAGAAGGGTGCTTTTCCCCCCTTCTCTCTCTTTTCTTTCTTTTTTTTTTAGACATACACTTGAATTAGACTCTTCTAACATCAGCTTCCAGCCCCACTGAGGGGTTTCCAACAGCCTAATAACAAACAGATTAGAGGCCAGGGGAGCCCATGTCCCTCGAGTCTCCCTTTGTGTCCAGCTGTGAGAGTGCCGGGGTGACAGGCACAGGCCAGCCCAGGCCGAGGCCCCAACTCTAACGTGAGAGTGGAAACTCTCAGCAAAGGCCCAGGGGGGATTCGAGAACACTAACTCTACTGCCCGTCAGAAGTGGATAATATGCCCCATTCTGTTCCCGCTGCTGTCGGTTCCAAGTTGGAAAGTGGCCTCCTCTCCTAATTCAAGCTGGGGCCAGAGTGGAGCAAGCCTTCTCAGATATTGTAAGCCAGTGTGAGCTCAAAAAAGAATTCACCGCTCAAGGCCAAATAGCTTCAAAGCTAATAATCCTCCAGAGTCCGCGTGAGAGTGCTACAACTGTCAATGTCAACTTACACCACGCGCGGTGAGAGCCAGACTTCAATAATGACATCACGGAGGAGAGGGCAGAGGGCAGCGCTGCACAGGGAAGCGCCCAGGCCCTTCAGATCTTTGAAACCTGCAAGGATTTATCTGGACTAACGTGTCTGCATGCAGCATCGCCGTTTGAGGCTACTCTGATTACGGATTTAGTCTATTCAAAGGGTTTCGGCAGCAGCAAATGACACGTTTTCGGGAGCTCTATTGGATTCCATTCTCTTCTCCTCCTTTCTATAGATGGACCCTCCTCCTCCTCCCTGTCACGTCCCCTCCCAGGCCCTCCACACAGGCCTCGTCAAACAAGACGCCCGCTCAGCTTGGGGTCCCCGCTGACCCCCGCACGTCCCCCTTTGTTCATGCCTGGGTTTGATTGTCAAACAGGCCCAGCTGCTCTTGTGCACTTGAGTGTCGGGATGCAGACCCCGGCAGACTTGAACAAATTCCTCCAGCATTCCCCTGAGCCCCGCATAACTTCTTTAGCCAGCTCAGCGGTGGACGGAGCACCGGTTCCTGTTAGAATATACCCAGAGATACATCACGGTCACGGTCACAGTTCAAAAGAATAAACTTCACAGAATCCTAGGGGACGGAAGAGAGGGAGAAAGTAAAGCTCAGGGCAGGAGTGGAAGGTCACAGAGGAATCTTCCCCCCACCCCTAAGCCCACGGGGACAAAGCAATTCAGCTTTGCAGTTACTTGCAATCCATAAGTGACACTAAGGAGCGCTCGTCACACAGTGTGAGTCTATGTGCCAGGCACCGCAGTGACTGTCGGAAAGCTGGAGCTCAGGAAGGCTCACCAGGAAACTGGCCTCAGACACTGCAGTACAGCAGACGGGCTATGCTCCACTGCGGTGGGCTCACTTAGCGCCCCCTCACTGATGACCGGGTGGTCAGCCTGGTCCAGGCCTGGAGGCCCTGGCGTGCACTGATAAGGACACAGCGTCCAAATCAGACAGACCTGAATGTCAGTCCTGGGCTGACTAGCTGTGCGCTCTGGACAAGAGCTCTCACCTCTCTGAGTCTCTACCTTATCTGAAAAGTGAGGATAATGCCTCACCCGGCAGAGTTATGTGAAGGTCACCTACAATAATGCAGGTACATCATGAGCACAGCATCTGGCCCGAGTGTGTTCAACAGATGTTAGCTGGCATTGTCGTAACTGTTATTATTACTATCATTGAATATAAATAACAGTTTTTACCTACACCCAAAGGCGTTAAACGTTGAAACTTGAGAGAAGCATAGACACACACTTTAGAGGAAAGAAATAAAAACTTGTGTGGATCCAAACGCTCACAGCTCTCCATCAAGACTGGTAGAAATCCAGACAGGACACTGCAGGGGTGTCCCCGGAATGCCTCTGGAATGCTGCAGAGGGAGCCCACTCAGAAATGACCACAAAAAGCCTGGGACATGTTATTGAATTAATCAATATCTATCCTGGTCCTAACTCTAGGTTTTTTTTTTTTTTTCTTTGTTTCAAAGTTTATTTTTTACATCAACCTCATTAAAGTTTAATTTACATGCAATAATGGGCACACATTTTAGGTACACAGTTTTGAGGCATTTTTGAATATATTCATCTGTGTAGCCACCAGGACAGTCTATCTAATGAATATTATGCACACATCAAGAAGTTCCCACCCTCCCCATCCCCAGCAGCCGCTCTTCTGTTTTCTGTCACTGTAGATCAGATTCGCCTGTTCTTGGTCTTCAGATGAATGGAATCAAACAGACGGTATTCTTCTATGTCTGGCTTCCTTGGCTCATTGTAATGTTTTTAGCATGAGTTAATTGGTACGAATATTGGGCTTAGATCTTCAGCTTCTAAGAGCGTTGCGCTCTATGGCTATACCACATGTTAGTCATCCAGTCACCTCTTAGTGCACGTTTAGATTGTTTCCACTTGGGGGTTATTATAAATAAAGCCGCCATAAACATTCACTTCATGTATTTTCATTTCTCTTGGGCAAAGAAGTAGAAGTGCAATTTCTTTAACTTTAAAAGAAAATGCCAAGCAATTCTCTGAGGTGGTTGTACCATCTTACCCGCCCCCCACACACACACCTCTTGTTGTACCCTCTCATGCCCCCACACACATCTCTTGTTGTACCATCTCACCCCCCCCCACACCTCTCGTTGTACCATCTTACCCCCCACACAGACACCTCTCGTTGTATCGTCTCACCCCACACACACACACACACCTCGTTGTACCATCTCACCCCCCACACACACCTCTTGTTGTACCGTCTCACCCCCACACACACACACCTCTCGTTGTACCATCTCAACCACACACACACACCTCTCATTGTACCATCTCACCCACACACATACACACACCTCTCATTGTACCATCTCACCCACACACACACACACAGCTCTCGTTGTACCATCTCACCCACACACACATACACACACCTCTCGTTGTACCATCTCAACCACACACACACCTCTCATTGAACCATCTCACCCACCCACACCTCTTATTGTACCATCTCACCCCACACACACACACCTCTCATTGTACCATCTCACCTCCACACACACCTCTCGTTGTACCATCTCACCCCCCACACACACACCTCTCACCATCTCACCCTCCCACACACATGCACCTCTTATTGAAACATCTCACCACCACCCCCGCACACACACCTCTCGTTGTACCATCTCATACCCCACACATACAGACACATACACTCCTTCTGGGGTGAGGCTCCACATCTGGGCCAAGAGGAGTGGGGAGCCAGGGAAGGGAGGTGTTTGGGGGTCTGCCCTAGCTGGGGGGAAATATCTTGCCACTGACATTGTTTAGAATTGCCGATGCATGGTGATAATGGAAAGCAGATGGACTCTTAGTGGTTTTACTGTTGTGTTAAATTCTCTACAGACAATGCACTCCTTATTCAGATGGCTTGCGACGCCCAGCCCTTGGCACACTGCTGCTCTCAGAGTGAGGTCAGTCTTTTAAATTTGAGCTACCTTAGTGTCCGCATAGGGGTCTCTTACTGTAGTTTGAATTTGCCTTTCCCTGACCACTGATACAGTTAAAAGTATTGGCCCACGTGTATCTCCTTCCGTGAGGTGTCTGGTGTCTGTTCAAATCTTTTCCCTATTTTCATTTGGGCTATTTGCCTTCTTCTGACTGCGTTAGAAGATTCTTCATGCACCCTATAGATAAGTCCTTTGTCCGGTATATGTGCAGCAAGTGTTTTCTCCCTGCAGCTCTTTGCGATCTCCTTTCTGTACAGCCTGTCTCTCTTGCTGTTACTGACCGGAGGGACACCGCAGTTCCACCTCAGCACCAATGCATTTCTGTTGAGACTTTGTGAGCGCGGACGGCACAGGTTCCACGAGGACCCTCCCTGTCCTCTACCCCTCCCTGTGGTGGTCATGCTGCTGCCACCAGGAATCCTTCCTACCCCTAGCCCATCCCACCTGGGTACCTCAGGTGGCCTTTTCCAGGGTTTTACTGTAAAAGTTCCACCCCACCCTCCACCCTACTTGGCGGCAAAGGACCTATTGTGGAGCTTTCTGCTTCTCCAGCACCTTCCAGCAGCTCCCACCCAGTACATTTCCTTTTCTGTTCCTTCATACCCATGAAACCTGGATTGGGCCATTGTGAAGCCACCGTACCCCCCAGGCCAGGGATGTATCAGGCATCAGAATTTCCCGAGGAGCCTGAGGGTTGTAGCAGGCAGGGAGCAACTATCCACTAACAGAACACTGGCCAGAAAGGGAAAGAAGACAGGTGGGAGGCAGGAGCGACCAGGGTGGATCGTGGGGACTGAAAGAGACGCTACATAAAAGGCATTCAGGACAGTGTCTGGCACCAAATAATTGCTCGGTAACTGTTATCTGGTAGATCAGGACCTCTTTTATCTGATGCAATACAGACTGGTGTTGGTCCATTAACGGAAAAATGTTAGTTAAAAAAGAGAAATCAGAGAAAATTATACTATACACCTTCCACGTTTTAACCTAAAACCTAAATGCACACCATTCGCAGTCCTTTGATGTGGGTCCAACCCCTTCCCTTTGAGTGCAGCTCCTCAGAGGGTGGGTCCGGCTGTCTGTCCACAGCAAACCATCACCTATCATTTCCAGTTCCCGTTTCCCTAAAGTGGAGTAAAAATGTACACTTGCCAGGTAATCTGAATGAAGAATCATTTTAGATGTGTGTTCATGTTCCCCAAATCTGTTTTCAATGTTTATTTTAAATTGACGAATAATGATTGTGCATACTTACAGGGTACAATGTGCTGTTTTGATCAGTGTATCTAGTATAGAAAGATTCAGTCAAGCTAATTAAGATATTTATCTCTGGGCATTACCCGTGGCTCAGTGGGTAAGGCGCTGGCTCCATATACCGAGGGTGGTGGGTTCGAACCCAGCCCGGGACAAAACTGCAAACAACAAAAAAAAAGATATTTATCTCCTCACCAATTTGTCATCGTATGCGTGTGCGCACACATGCGTGGTGAGAATTTTAAAAGTCTATTTTAGCAGTTTTGAAATACACAGTACTTTATGATCCCACAGCCTTTAACGTCACCTTACCCACACGCAATGCACCCACAGTAACACTGTCCAGGAACCCATGGTCATGTGACCTTCTCAAAGTATTGAACTTAGTCTGCATAGGAGTAAGGGTTTCTCTTCACTCTCATCATATTATCTGTCTGCAGAACCTTTTAGTAAATTACTTAATGGCAGTAGGCTTTGATGAAGAAAACAAGCAAGTGGACACAAAGCAGGTGTGGGCACTCTCAGGAAGCGGGCCTTCACCGAGGGGAGCTGGGGTGCACACTGCAGAGACAGGTGTGCCGGATAGGGTACACTGGAAAAGAGGGCACGGAAGGTCACTGCTAGCCCAGGCCTTTCACCGTGCCCTGGGATCAGTGAATATATTTTAGGAAAGGACTAAAGAGAAGCTGCTAGCTAGTATCCTGTTTAGTAGAAGTAGTTAAGAGAATATAAACTATATAAAATACGTACACCTATAATATATACACACATATGTAATATATGCACACATACATAATATTATGCATATATACATTTATATATCTGGGGCCTGCATGCTATCTGTTGTTCAACCTCATCCTGATCTTTGGGATTGCTTCCCATACCTCTGGAATAGTCAGTAGGACGAGCCTTTGGGAGTTAGAAGACCTCGGTTCAAATCCTGGGTCTGCCACTTACACTGCTTGTGACCTTGGCAATGACCCTCAGCTCCATCACCCACAAGAACAGTCTGATGCTCTGAGAGTTGAGACATTCTGCCCACTTTGCCCAGGAGAACCTGGTGATACCAACAAAGCTTTGTCAGCTTCAGGGCACTCCTCACTCCGAGCGTTTCTTTTGTCATTTTACCAGTTCCTGTACCTTAGATGCCAAAGGTCAGGCCATGGCACTTTGTGGGATTTTCAAATTCCAGGCCCCACCCAGGGGGAAAGGGCAAAGGCGCGTGCCTGTTGTCAGATCCTCAGCATCTCACCCTCACCTTCCCTTTGCCCTTTCCCCACTGCCAGAGGACTGCTTATCACACAGAGCCGCCCACCCAGGCTCCCGGCACCTCCCGGGCAGCAGTGGCCTTGCTAGACAGCCCTGTGTCAGGTGCAGGCCTGCTGCCCACAGCATTAGTGAGAGAAGGATCCTCACCACCATCCAGGTGCCTCTTCTGGGAGCTGGGAATGTGGTCTGGAACAAGGAGAAGAAGTGAGTGTCAAAGACTCCCCTCCTTAAGCTCCCACACGGCCTTCCCAGGGCCAGGAGTAGCTGAGCACCTTGTAGTCAGAGCAGGCCCTGGGGGTGAATGGGTCAGCTCCCTGAGGCCTGAGACCCTGCACTTGATCCTGGAAATGCGAAAACTCCAGGAAGGGACACCCAGGGTTCTGTGTCCCTTCCCTGGTTCATGAACAAGTGTGAGTCTTCCTGCAGAACTGGTCCTTGTTGGGGAGGGAGAGGAGAGGTGGAGGGCAGGGAGGAGACAGCCAACACCCAACACCGGCAGGAAAAAAGAACAAGGAAAAGAAGGGGTGGGGCGAGGGTGAGGGCTGGAGGGAAGGACCGCCAGAAAGCCACTGCCTCTGCCAGCTCTCTAGTGAGCCCTACAGATGCAAAAGTGGAGAACCGAACAACCATTCTCTGCACCTTTGTGTGCGGGTTTGTTCCCACAAAAACTCTAAAATGATTTGATATTATTTCAAGTTTTTCTTCCAAAATGAACACATTGACATTCTGAGAATATTTTCCCCATCTAAGCCCAGCCCTGATTTTTCCTCTCTCCATCTGTGTTCCTTTGGCAGAAACTTATCCCAAAAGAATGAAGGGGCAGAGGGTCATTCTGGGAAGGCGGGATGGGATGCAGGCTGAGCTAGGCGGCTTCCATCACACCACCGAGCACTCCCCCGCTGCTGCCGCAGGAAACGTGAACAGGGCAGCCTTTCGGAGCCCAGTAAAGGAACTGACCGGCAGACCCACTTCTCACGAGCTTGCTTCCATACCAGGGTCGCAGCAGGTCTTCATCAGGATTTTTTTGGAGTTCTGCTTCTTTTTTTTTTTTTTTTTTTTTTCTTGAGACGGGATCTTGCTCTGCTGCCCAGGCTGGAGTGCAGTGGCTCAGTCCTAGCTCACTGCAGCCTCAAACTCATGACTCAAACAATCCTTCCAAATCAGCCTCTTGAGTAGCCGGGGTATAGGCCATGCACCACCATGCCCAGCTGTTTTGTGTCATTTTTTACAAACTTCAGCCCTGCCACATGCTCTGTGCCGGGAGTCAAAGAGCTCCTGAGGCCTAGAAAGCACGGGGCCCAAAGTTTAACACTGGGTTCCGTGGGTTCGTTCCGTGGGTTCCTTGGGTCCCTTGAAGAAAAGCTGTGTCCCCACACACCCAGAGACAGAGAGATAAGTCCTACATGTTCACATTTAACCACTGAGTGCTTGGGCAGGCCCTGAGGAGAAGGTCCCTGTGACCCCAGCCAGCTGACACTAGTTGTTCTGCCCTGATGTGGCCTTTTTGGAAAGAACCTGTCTCCCCATAGGCATAGTTTACTCTGACTTGAGTTCCTTCATGTTATAGCATCCGCCCCCAGTATGGAAGGCCCCCTGGGGAGGTAGAAAGATGTAACCTGGGGAAACCCAGTTCCGCCCTTTCTGGAGCACATCACTGAATTTCTCTGAGCCTACATTTAAACGCACAGCACATGCAGACTTTGTGGTGGTACTGAATGAGGCCTGAGAGCAGTTCCTGGCTCAGGCACCCAAGGTGGCAGCCACTGTGCCACACCTGCTGTGGCTCCTTGTCATTGTCCCTGGAGAGTTCCCAGTGCCAATCCAAGGAGAGAGGGCAGAGCCCTCCAGGAGATCATGTCTGAAGGAGTGCTGGGCACAGATGGCATTCAGCGGAAAACTCAGAGCTTTCTGTGTTTTGCTCCCCGGAGCCCTCTGGATGCAGGAGTAGCCCAGAGTGGTTTTCATAATTCTAAGTGATCCACAGAACAGCCCGCGGCTGCCCGTCACCACCGAAAAGGCCAGGTTGTGCTAATAGAAAGTGATGGCTGGTCCCATTTGCTTGGAAACGTCCAGGAAGGCAGGATTTAAAGGAGGCTCACACTCCCTGGGCACTTCTGGGAGCTCAGGCACAGGGGTGGGGAATGGGGACTGAAATGCAGCAGGGCCGTGTGATTTCGGAAGAAGAGAGGCAGGGACAGGGGGCAAGGGTCACCAGGGATTATGCTATTTTTGCAAATCCTTTCTTCAGACCAGGAATAGGGAAGGTATTTGGGAAGGATGAACAGTGCGATCCGGCCGGCAGAGTCTTCAGGGAGGTGTGAAGAGGGGGTGCAGGCAGGGCTCGGTGCTGCCATTCTGAGGGTGCCCAACTGAGGAGGGCCCAGCCTGGCTGGATTTGGGCTGTTTACTGTCTAGGCTAGTGAAATGTTCCACAGCTTCGTCAACAGTTTGGAAAGACAAAATTAAACAGTGTCACCATCCCTGTGCCTGCTCAAGCTAGCGATAGTGCTATTCATTATTCCTCGTGACCCATCAGGGCCCCGCTGGGGTAGATGAGAAATTCAGTGTCATTGTTCAGTCCCAGGAAGGGGGGACCACTGGCTTGCTCTAGGGTCCTTATGCATTCCAAAAAGGGGGGCACCACCAGTGACTACCCTAAAAGATGGGTGCCAGATCATAACTCAAGGTGAGCCCAACTATTCCTTCTCTCACTGCCCCTTCCTTCCCAGAGAAGCAGATGGGAATCACGTGGTTTCTCAGGAGCGGCCCCAGGGCCCAGCTCACCGACTCTTACCCACTGCTAGGTCAAGCCAGGTGGATCTGAGGGAGGAGGGCCGCAGCCTTTGGGTATGACCAAATCTGTGTATTATCCTGGAATCATCTGCTCATATAGCTGCCTTGCTGACTAGACTGTGTTCCTCAGGCCAGGGACACACTCTCACTCCTGACACGCAGCCTGGCACATTCTATATGTGCATTTTATTATAGACCACGAGGTTTAAGTACAATCTCTGACCACATGGATCACTTCGTCTAGCTGGGCATACAGGAATAGTAATATCTGTTATATATTAGAACAAGCAGAGAGTAGTACCTATGGCTGTGATATATAGCCATGGTATAGAGTTATAAAATGGTAGAGTCAAGGGGGACATCAGTGGAAAGGAATAAATTCAGAAAGGTCAAGTGACTTACCCCAAGCCTCACAGCAGTTACACAGACAGGACCAGACTACCTGGGTTCCCCACACCTCAGTGCCATGATGCTCCTGTTCTGTACCCCGCCCCATCCCACAAGCACTACAGGAAATGAAGAGCTGACCAGGAAGCCTGCACAGAGCAACGGAAAGGCCTTTGAGGCCAGAAAACTCTGGCTTTGAACCTCTCCTGACTCTTCAGGACTGTGCAGGCTCATTTCTTACACACAGAGTGACAGTCCCCTCTAAAAGGACACACAGAATGCTTCAATTCTCTGAGCCTTAGTTTTTGCATCTGTTAAATGGGAACAAGATGGCCCCCTAAACTGCCCCTGTACAGGAGAGTCCATGAGAGAAGACACAGGAAGCACTTAGCATAAGGTCCGGCACACCGTGGCCGCTCAGGAAGCATTGCTGTTCGTGAGATTGTCAATTAAAGGAAAAGCCCCATCTTGCAGAAAAGAAGGTTAAATGCAGGTCTGAGAGAGAAGACATGTCAGCACCCCGAGGAGAAAGATCTCCAGGAGATGAAGAATGACCTTGCGGAGGGGCGCGCCGGGGAGGTGGCTGGCTGGTGTTTCGCTGAGCCAGGCATTCTCAGCCTCACCAGGCGGGCCCCTGGCCTGGGAAGAGTGCCCTGCGTGTCGGCTGCCAGCGCTCCGAGGCGCCGCATAATTACTTAGCAGTTTACTAGTGCTGCAGACATCCAGGGTGCACTTCAGCCATCAATTAGCTCCTGCTCATGGGCCCCCTGTGAGGCCTGCTAGTATCAGGACTCCCATTTTTCAGCCAAGGAAACTAAGGTGTAAACAGGTTAAGCAACCAGTCCAAGGTCACACCTTGAGTCAAGCGGTCACCAGGCGCCACGGTTGCGTCCTTGCTGACTCCCTGGCCTGTCCTTAGCCCACTGGCCCATGCCGCTGCCCATAAAATCTACCATTTATATCTCGTCAGAAAGCCAGGTAGTGCACCGGGGACATTTGGAGCTGTACAGAAAGGCCATTCAGCTGATTTCCAAGGCACTGTAGGGTTTTTAAAGAAATGTTTAACCCCTTGCTTTGAGAGGGTGATGGGGGCAGCACGACCTTAGTTAGCAGCTTCTAGGCTAGGCTGCTGGCACCATCTTCCACACCACAGCTGACTTTAAACATCTGGGCTGGAGTTTGCTTTTCCTGTGCTTGCCCCAAGCTGTGGTCTGAATGCCCACATCCCACCAAACTCACAATGTGATGGTATTTGGAGGTGGGGCCTATAGGAGGGGGCTCACAGGGGCTCCACCCTCCTGATGGGGATTGGAGCTTTTATAAAAGAGGCCCCAGAGAGCTCTCTTTCCCCTTCCAGGGCCTATGAAACAGAAAGCAGGCCCAAACCAGACTCTGAACCTGCTAGAGCCTTGATCTTGGACTTCCCAGCCTCCAGAACTGTGGGAAATAAATGTGTCTGTTGCTGCTAACCCACCCAGCCTGTGGTATTCGGTTACAGCGGCACAAAATGGACTCAAAGCTCCAGCAGATACACTTTCCTAGGGACCACAAAGAGCATCATTAAGAGACACCCAGATAGCAAACACAGAGCACGGGCCTCACCGTGAGCTCGCCCCTCCGTTCCCGGACTTTTCCAATGGTTCTCAATGTGGGGGGAGGACAGTTTGCCCAAGTTCAGAAAGGTGTGCCAGCGAGCGGGCAGCAGGGACGTTCTGCTGCCTGATGTTCCTGCTGGGCACACAGAGCCCTTCTGGGGGCACCTGCCCCCGCCATATACCCCCGACTGTCCATGTTCCAGGTGTTCTCTCTGTCAAGAGCACTCCTCTAGCTCATGTCCTGCTCTTTCCAGGACCTTCTAGGTCTCTGACAAATATTCTCAGTGCCCCCCTTTCCCTCAAAACCCATTCCCCAATCCAATTGCTTATCTCCCTAAAATATCTCCTAAACATTTCAGGAATTTCTCCAGGACGGCCACACCCCAGGCTCCTCATCATGGCTCGCCATTGTAAAAATGTCCAAATTGGTCCTCTAATTGCACCCCCTCAGCGCCACCAGCACACAGCAACCAGAATGCCCCCATCCTAAGTTGCTTAGCCCAGACTTAAAACCTTTTATCCTTATTATGGACTGGAGCTGAAGCCTAACATTGTCAACATAGCCTACAAGGCCCCAGTGTCCTTTCCTGCCTCTCCCTCTTGGCTGCCTCCCTCACAACACACACCATACTTGTCCTGCCGGGAGGCACCAAGTGACTCACCTGCATGTGATTCTAACTACATTTGCAATAGCTCATAATTAGCATATGGGAATAAAGAGCATAAAGGATGCAACTGGACATCACATCCTGCAAACAAACTAGAGTATCCAATCGCAGGATAATCTAGCCAGCTCTAAATTTTCTTTTGAAATAGCAGACAAGTCACATAACCTCTCTGGACTTCAATTTCCTTTCTAGGAAATCAAAGGGTTTGGACTAGATCACAGGTTTTCAAACTGTGCTGGGAAATCTGGCCGGGGACCTTTGGTCCTGTGATTAGGGTGAGGGAGGGCCCAGCAGATAAGGTCTCCTGGCCCCCTGAAACATACTCTTCTTCAATCAGAGGTATTTGACTTTCATCTATTGCATCAATTGGGCTTCTGCATAAGATGTTATTTGAACAAAAAATTCCACAGCTAAAGAAAGTTTGAAAATTACCTAACCTCTAGCAGCAGTGCCACATGGGGGAACTTCAGACAGGGCCAGTGGTCTTTCGCTCTCTTCAATCACACGCTCGTGGCCTCAAAGAGAGAAGCTCCTTGAATACAAACGGGACAATGTTAAGCCAGGAATCTTTCTGTCCAATAAGAAGGAGGCCACAAAAGCATCTCTTTCCTTGTGACCTTTGAGAATCTCTGGAGACCTCAGGCATCAAAGGCTACTTTGGGCAGAAAAGTTCAGGCTGTCAGCAAAGTGTCTGGGCTGGAGAGGATTCTAATTGCAGAGAACACGGAGGCAGGCAGGGCCTATGTGGCACCAGGGACAGTGGCACCACTCCAGCCTCCTCTACCTACATCTGCTGCACCCTCATGGGCTATTCAGAGAGACTTGGAAGCTGCTTTGCACGAAAGATGCCAGAGCCACCCTGTCTGCCCAGAACTGACTGGAGCCATTTCCAGGTCCTCGTGGGCATGAATCCCAGGTAGAAGGTGGGGGTGTTCATAACAGAGTAAGTGATGTGGGAAGCATCACAGCCTCCTCCTGGAGGATTAGTCACAGCCTGTCACACCTCCTCGGCTGTGTCCTTGGCACCTCCAGGGCCAACCACACCTCACATCATTGCACGGATCTTGAAGGGTGCAGATCGGGGAGTCAGACATGTTTGGATTGAAACCCAGCTCTGTCACTCTGCTAGCTCTGGGCTCTGTGTTAGATAAGGGAATAACTTGGAGCCTCAGTTTTTTACCCTGTAAAATGGGAACATGTTATTTAAACTGTGCTTCAGTTATCTCATACATAAAAGTAAAAATAAAAATAATACCAATATCCTCAGGTTGTAGGAATTTAATAATTTAATTCATAAATAGCACTTAGGATGTTCCTGACTCTGACAAGTTCAACAGTAGGATGATGATCCCTCTCCTCTGCCCTTTCCCCCCTCCCTGATGTTGGCCAGTGGCCATACCACTTTCTTCTCCTATTAAGCCCCTCCCCCAACACCCACCATTCAGCCAAACGCTGGGCCTCTGCACAGACAACTGTCCTGACTCCCTTCCCTACTGGCCCACATGTCATTCACCAGTGCCCAGGTCTGGGACGTGCCCCTGACATGCATTTGCCGACTTTCAGGAGCAGCTCTCTACAAGGGTTTCTTTGGGGACCCTGTGCCTGGAGCAGCACTGGGATGTGCACCAGACCCCAGCCCAAATCCAATATCAAGATCAAGCAGCCAACTGGCAGGGGCCAAGCCACCTCCTAGGACAGCCTCCCACCCAGACCTCCACAGCACCTAAGTCTCTGCCTGTGAAAGACCCAAACACCTGAGGCCTCTGTCCTGATGCTGCGCCCACAGGGCAGCTTCCAGAGGCTTCCTCGGGCCCTGCCACCAGGCCCACTGTAAGCAGATGTGCCCTGCCACCCCCACCCATGATCAGTCCAAATGCAGAGAGCAGACAGCGCACCTGGGCATTTCCCCAAAGCCAAGGACTGGGAGGCAAAGTGGCAGGCGGAGGAGCGAGATGCTTTGGAAAGCTCAGGTTGTGAATTAGAGCAGTTTAATTTCCTTTGGCCAAGAGGAATGCCAGATGGAAAAAAAAGTGCAACAAATACTTCAGTGAGCTGCCTCTAACTCCCGGATGTTTCTAGACTTGGGGTTTCCAAGCGACCACAAAGGGTACACATCTGGAACACGGACAGTCTGGGGGTATATGGCGGGGGCAGGTGCCACCGGAAGGGCTCTCACCGGAAGGGCTCTGTGTGGCCAGCAGGAACATCAGCTGGACTCTACCAGCGTCCAGACAGGACAATGCACATCCTGCTCATCTGCGAGTGTTGTGGGTGCTGCTGTCATTAAAGATACGCACTTGTCACCCAGGACAGTTTTGGGATCAGTTTGCCTCTTTTCCTCACAAGTATTTTATCAATATAGGGTGGCAGGTGGAGGACGTGGCGCTGGCAGTCAGGAAGGGTTTGGAAGCTTGCAAGGGATCCACGTAATGGAAAGCATTGAGCCTTCGCCCCCTAATGAAAGGCCCCTCCCAGCTAAGGGGGGGAGTCCTTTGCAGAGGGACTTCGGCTTTGTAGGGACTCACTCTGCCAAGGGCACACACGCAGAGCGAGGACAGGTATGGCCTGGGGTGGGGGTAGGGAGAGGGCCCCCTAATCTCAGCAAAAAGCAAGCAGAGGGGAGTATCCAGGTTCTGCTTGCTGATAGGTGAAGGGGTCCCTGCCGTCACCCAGAAACGCTGCTCTGCTGCCTGAACACCACACAGTCGCCTCCCCAGAGCTTCCCCCAAAGGATGCAGGAGGCCTTCCTGTGCTTCCTGAGCCATCAGGGGAGGCAGCAGGCTGGGCTAGTGACCTGGATATTGGACCCTGGTCCCCCTCGTGACCTGTGGCCTTGCAGTGACCAGCAAAGGCAGGGCAGTGGCCACAGAGCCGCAAGCTGCAACTGTCCTGTCCTGGGCCCTCCCTTAAAAACCCACCTGTCATCTCTACTAAGCTTTTCTAGAGCCGGGTGACATGCAAAGACTATAGGATGCAGAGCTGTCATCTTTGTTTTACTTGGTTTGTTCGTAATCAAAAGGCTGGGGAGGGTTGGGAGAAGGAGCACAGACTGCTCCTACCAGAGGACACGCTGTCCCCATCCCGTAGGTCTGGCCTGGTAGCCTTGACTTCTGCAAGGCTCGGGCAGCACCTCTGGGAAGAGAAGGCAGGGCCACTTTCTTTCTTGAGCTCCTAGTACATTAAAAAAAGAAGAAAGACCAAAACAGGGTCTCAAAAACCATGATGTATTTTTTAGCATTTTAAGAAATTATCAGTGACTCTTTTGACACAGGCACACAAACAGCACAGCACAATTGTATGCTCAGCAATGCAATGGCAGGGGGTGTTTTGTTAAGGACATCAAATGATAGAGCACCATACTCAGCATAACACAGTGAATGGTATGCAACTTTAATATCCTACATGGGACATTTCTCCCACTTCTGTCAGCGTGGCCCTATGGCAGCATAAACAGCCTGGTCTAAGCCCCCTGATAGGAGCCGTGGGACAGGACACAGATGACAGGAGTTTAATGGGACACGATGGGGGGGGAGATTAATAAGGTAAGGACCTCTGTAGGGGCAGCCTCCCCTCCCCCGCGTGAGGTCCCCTCCCCCCCAACCCTACCTCACCTCTCCTCTGCCTAATCTCCATGTGGCACCTAGTAAGTTTTCAAAAATGCCAGGGCACAGCTAAGTGGTGGCTTGCAAATATGACCTGATAAACGTCCACAAAGTCTTTGCTATGCTCCCTTTGGACAGTGGCATCTATTCACAGATGTGAGTGTGGCCGACATGACGGTGTGTGATGTCTGCCATCAGGATACATAGGCACAGCCTCACAAAGGCTCAGTCCTACCATGACCTTTGTCCCTGCTCAAGTCTAGGGTCCCCAGGCCTCCCCTCCCCTCTCCAGGTGGCTCTGCATATCCCCTTGTCTGAGTCTGTCTCCTACCCTTCCCAGTTTTAGGTTTCTGGAGCAAATAGCCTGCCTTCCACCCACCCCACCTTCCCTTTCTCCGACCCAAACTGCCACCTGGCCGTGCCTGTGGACACTGCTGACATCACCCTCTCAGCAGTGCTGTTGGTGTGTCCTATACGCCTCTGTCCACTAGGCACAGAGTGGGCTGGATGTCCTGCTTTATCCTCGTTGCCACCACTAGGCCACTGTACCTGTCTTCTCTCTAGCAGCACCAGCTCAGAGTCTCTTATCTGACGGTCTTAGTCTATCAGGGCTTCTATGATAAAAATGCCACAGGCTGGGTGATATAAATCACAAACATTTATTTCTCACAGTTCTAGAGGATGGGGTCCCCCAGATCAAGGTGTGGGCAGCTTCTATGCCTGGTGAGGGCCTGGTTTCTGGTTTATAAAAACCGTGTTCTTATTGTGTCCTCATGTGGTCAGGGTAGAAGTAGCTAACTAGCCCTCTGGGGCCTCTTTTATACATAACAAAGCATTCATCGCATTCACCAGGGCTTCACCCCATGGCCTAATCACCTCCTAAAACCATCACCTTGGGGGTTAGGATTCCCCTCGTGTGAATGCTGGGTCCATCCATTCATCAGTAGCCCTGCCACTTCACCCTCCTTTCATGAAGATCATAGCTTGTAGCTCATTGTTCTCACACACACCCCCCCCATTGTGATTCACGATGTTTTCAATGTCCTTGTAGGAAATCCTTCCCATACCAGCCTCTCTGCTCTTTCCCCTCCCTTCCTCCCATACCTGCCTCAGCCACCTACTCCTTGGTGACTCACTAGGCTTTGTCACCACCACCAGGTCCACTCCTCTGTAATCCAACTGCAAGCACCCTATTCTCTAACCACTCCCAGCTCCCTCCCACCCCCATCGCCATAGTGTGGAGCATCCCCTGGAACTGATCCCCTTCACCTTCTGCACCCCTCCTGGCCTCACTCCCTCCTATGCAGCTTGGCTCATGTGCTCCCTTAATGACATGCTCTCTGGCTCACTCACTCACCCCCTTGTCCATCTTCCCTTCTGTTGATTCACTTGGCAAAACCCAAACTTTGGTTGCATCTAATTCTCCTTGCCCTGGGCCTGCACTGTATAGGTGTCAGACTGATTTCACTTGAAATTCATGGCCTGTAACTCCCAGTAGACGATCCTACCCTGGTGAAGCCGTTCACTCCTCCACTCTCCCTCACCATCATTTCAAACCTACTTTCTTCTGGAACTTCCAAAGCCTCCACCCACCCGCACACTGTCCTGCAACTGTTAACCACACTTCCTGTTTCCTTGAGA
>CAUYON010047954.1:0-13582 GCA_963573935.1 Arctocebus calabarensis
GCACGATTCATATACATTCAGAAATGTTTTGATCTTACTGTTACAGATAGCCTTCATGGCATTTTCTTGATCACTATATAAAGACATTGATACTCTACATTTAATAAGTTTCACCAGTACCCTGCTAAGATGCACCGTAGAATATTTTTTAACCCTAAACTCTAACTTTAATAAATTCATTCTATACAATAATTAAGCATTTTCTCTTTCACTATTCCTGCAACTAGAAGAAAACTGGATACAACATGAATGGCCCCCATCATAACCATGGAATACTACAGAGCTATCACTATGTGTCCTTGTCCATTTGGCTGCTGTAACAAAATACCATGGGTGGCTTATAAATAATAGAATTTTATTTCTTATAGTTTTAGAGGCTGCAAAGTCCAAAATCAAGGCATCAATAGATCTGGTGTCTTGGAAGGGCCTGTTCCTTGGTTCATACTCAGGAACCTCCTTTATAAGGGGATTCATCTCATTCCTACAGGCTCTCCTGGCATGACTTCCAAAATCCCCAATGCCAAAACCCAGCATATATAGACTAGGTCTCTATGTATGAATTTTGGGGACCACCAACATTCAGTCTACATCACTAAGGATAGAAAAAGCCTATATATATAAAGAGAGTAAAAGCTCTTCCCTGAATATCATTACAGAAAAGTATTTTCTCCAATGATTTCAGCTTTGAAGATGAAAAGAAGTGTATATACATGCACACACAGAAGGAAGTAACATCTGCAAAGAAATATCCTTATATTGTTAGCAGTATACTTAGGGGTCAGAGTACAGGGGAATGCCACTTTCTACCATAATTATATGTGTTAAAAATGTTTAAACTTTATAAAAATGAATAAATGTTTCCGATTAAGAAAAAGTAAAGACATTTACATTAGATTGCACTAACATAAAATGGTATGTAATTCTGGCTTTAAAGTAATTAAGAATAAGTTAATCATGAAGAAGTTATTGAATTTTTCTTTTCTCAGGCTATTTGAAGAGTCCAGTAACAGAAAGCAGAGAGAAAGATGGAATTCACAGGGCATTGTTCAAATTTTTGCAAGAAGTTGTGCCTTAGCCTTTCCCTCATATAAGAAAATAAAATTGCAGATTGTGTCCACCCTGTCTGTGGAGTGAAGGAAAACCAGTTTCCTTTTCACATTAGGGCTCTAGAGGGAATACTGAGATGACAGTGTCAACTGAACATTGTTCACGCTTTCTTCTTTTCTTTCTTAAATGACAAATCTACCAGTTACGGTTTAGAAAAAAATTTGCATTCATTAAAAATTATCATCCACTTTCTATGGTTTGTAACAAAACAGAATCAATGTTTTATTTTTTTAAAAAGCCCCACATGGTAAACACATACCATTAGTTTACTCTGTCACTAATTGAACTGGTGATCTAAGTGAAGGAGTCATCTGAAAACTTATGAATTTTGTTGCCATTGTGCAAAACAACCTCCTAATATCCCTTGCCTTTGATGGCTTCTATTACATTCTAGAGCTCTAAGAGAAATAAGCTTGTCAGTATAAAATGCCTTAAAGAGCTCTCCCCCTTCAGAACTGCTGAGAAGACATAGAATTTGTTGACTGAGAGAAGGCGATCAGTGTGTCCCCCAGAGACAGCATCAAAGCTAGATGCTGTAAGCACCCGCAGATTTAATGTGCTGCTTCCCTCCATCTTTCCTCCTTGGCAACTGGCCTTCCCCTGGGACTGACTCTCATCAAACTGACAAAATGATCATGTGTGGACTCTTGGTTAGGCTCGAGGATTTTCCCAAAGACGAAGGTAGCTTTGAAAGATAATACACAGCTCATTTTTACACTTGAGGCCCATAGCCTGTGTGTCTTAGAAGTTGACTGGCTGAAAAAATCTCAGATGGAATCAGTGAACTCACTCAGTTCTTAAACTCATGAGGCTAAAGGCTATTGGGTTTCATGAGTAATAAACAAAATTTCAAATTAACTATGGTGATCTCCCATTTATGTAGACCAGCTACAGAAGGGATTGTTTGGGTTGGCAAGACAGAATGGTTAACTCAGAGTTACTGTATCCTAAGCTGGCTGATACTAGGCAAGGTAATTTATTTAATCCCTGACACCTCAGTTTCCATATTCATTAAGTGAGCAATAATAACTGTACTTCTACTAGAATACTGTTGTAAAAGTCAAATGAATTAATACATGAAAAGTACAGAATAATGTCTGCTGTACAATGAGACACGATAAACATTAGCTACAACAGGAGTAATTGGAAATGAGGAATCTCTGACACCATAATAATATTAGAATATTTAACAGACTGAATAATATCACTCCAGAATGAGAATAAGGACAGACTGAAGATACAATCCCAAGAGACAGTAGCATGTAAGAATAACTGTAGAAAAGAGATGCTCATGAAAAAGGTGGGGGAGAAATGAGCAGGAAGAAGCCTGGAGAACTAGCAAGTACAGCGTCCTAGGACCCCAGAGAACAGAGAGTTTCAAGGAGGGTGGAGGAAAAATAGGCTCAAAGGAACAGAGAGCAGGAAGATAAAAATTAGATGATGATGATGATAATGATAGTCATGGTCATTATTGTCATCATATCATGACAATGGCCATAATGGCTGACATTTCTTGAACGTTCATTGTGAACTAAGCACTGTATTTTTTATTTCAAGAAAAAAAATCATTTTATCACAAAGACATTTAAACCAGAATGTTTATTGCAGCTCATTTCATAATTGCCAAGTCATGGAAGCAACCCAAATGCCCATCAACCCATGAATGGATTAACATATCGTAGTGTGTTACGATACACACATACACCATGGAATACTATTCAGCCATAACAAGAGGGAGACTTTTACATCTTTTATGTTTACCTGGATGGAGCTGAAACACAATTTCTTCTTAGTAAAGTATCTCAAGAATGGAAAAAATGCGTACTATAATTCATTTAACCAGCAAACACAGAACATGTACTTCCTGCCAAGCAAGTGCTTTATAAGCATAACTTATTTAATTTCCATAACAACCCTATGAGGTAGATACTATTATTAGCTCCATTTTACAGATCAACAAAATGGAAACACAGAGAGGTTAAGTGATTTGAGGAAATTACTCATTTAGTGAGTGATAAGGCCAGGCTCTCTGAGGCTGTGTTCTTAACCACTAAGTTCTTTTGTCTCATGTCCTCTCTCATTTGCATTTTGCCATACATGAGCCAATGAGTAGGTTCTGCCACTGTCCACAGATAAAATTGAGAATTAGAGAAATTTAACCAACTTGCCCAGGGTCACCCAGCTAGAGCCAGGCATGAAAAGGTGAGATCTGCAAATGGAAATCAATCAACATGAGTGCAACCAAGCAGAGGAGGCTACAGATGACCTCTCACACAAGACACTGGGTCCCTTTCCTTCTGGTATTTGGATAAGGTGTGGAGCTGGGTTGGGAAAGGATTGCAGTTTTGAAGACTTAGTTCATTTCTGGTTTGCCCCTATTTGTCTCATATGGTCTCTTGGGCTTTGAGTGAGAGCCTGGTGGGTCTCTGTTTCTTATAGGTTTGTGGGAGATTCTATTCTGTTCTTTGAACATTTCTTAATTTCTTCTTTTAGTAACAAGGAGTGTGGAAAAATCCCAACAGATTAAACTTTTTGGTTGTTTGGTTTCTGTATGTACAGTTAGGCTAACATAATCTGGGGCAGTTCTCTTTTCAAATAGGAATTCTTTCTTGGCTTAAAATTGAACATGGAGGTTCCAAATATATATACCTATGCATTTCTTATCCTATACAAAATACTATAGCTTTTTCTCTATGAACAAAGCTTTGCAAAGCCCTGGTATTCTTATACTCACTACCTTCCAATCAGGCATAAAGGAATGCAACCAGAGTCCCCTATTCCAGGGAACACTGACCACTGGGTATCAGAGACTGATCTCAGAAAAGAGTTAGTACAAACAACAAACAAAGCTGAAACTCAGCTGGGCCTTATGCCCAAGAAAACCAGCCACACACGAACTCACACCACAGGGGAAGGAGAAAAGAGAAAAAAGTTTCAAAAACAAACCAAGGAGAGAAAAAGTCTGGCTGAGAAGACGGCTCCACACTGACTGCCCCCCACCCCCACCCCTTCACCCCACCCAGCTCCCGAATGCCTGAGAGACAAAGCGTGAGAAAGAAGTACTTCCCCAGTCTTGCCCAGGAAAGGAGCTCAAATCTCTTGACTCATCTGGAAAGCAATAACAGAGACCAAGAGCTCTGACTCTACTGAGAAAGAAGAGGGCTTTGGCTTATGCCTAAAATAAAATGGGTTCCCGTAAAAAGAAAAACTCAGAAATGCTTTAACATCCTTAGTATTATTTATATGTAGAAGTCAGCCTAACTGAAGCATTTATTTGACATGTGTGGATTAGTTAAGAGAGTAGTAGCAGCTAAATCTGAAACATCAGCATCTTCACAGAATGGAAGTTTGTTTTTTCCTCACATAAAGTCTAATTGGTAGATGGGAAGAGGAGGTGCAATGCTCTGATCTAGGCAGTCATTTGGGGAACCAGGCTAAAGGCAGTTCTGTCACCTGCAACAAGACTGTCCTAGGTGACCTTCAAGAGTGGAATTCAGCTACCATACAGCGGAGAGAGAGTAGAGGATTGTACACGAGACTTTTATTCCCTGGGTTAACAGATGATATATAATACTTTTGCTAGATAAATATCACTGTTACCTAGAACAAGACTGAGTGTAAGGCTGCCTCTCCCTTTTGGATATGCCCATTTCCATTTCTGATGTTCCACCATGTTATGACATGAGGCTTTCCAGCAGACAGCTAAATGTGCCCCCCATCTTGGACTTCCCAGTCTCCAGAACCGTGAGCTAAATAAACTACTTTCCTGTATAAATTATCCAGTCTCAGGTATCTTGTGATGGCAATAGAAAACTAAGACATTATGATAGCCCCAAACACCATACATTTCTGGGGTCTCTTTTAGGATTTGTAGTCCTCTGGTTAAGAACCATAATCAAAATTTCAAGGTATTGGCTAATTCTTAAAACTTGCTAGGTCAGGCTATCAGATCATCTCATCAAACAAACCTCCCAGTGGCATCTGTTCTGATTAACAATCCCTTAGGAATCCATGCATTTCACTACTTTACAATATCAATTGTGACCTTAAAACCATCTGCAAATATCATAGATGAGTTCTCTCTATTCAAAACAGTCACCTTGGGAGTAACCAGCCACATGGATAATGAGGTTATTCTTTCTTTAGATGATGGGGAACTTTATTTTTGGAATCATCTTCAGACATAGTATCATACCAAAACATGAAATTCTGGAGCTCAAGGGAACCTTAGAGGTCCACCAATTCAATGTTCTACCTAATGCTTCAGTCCTTGCTACCATGCCTCAGCCAGCTATTCTTCATCCTTTATTCATTTTTCAGCATGTGTCCCAAGGCACTACCTTGAAGCTGAAGGCAACATAATGATGAAGGACAGAATCCCTGACTTCATAATTCAATAAGGGAGACTAGAATACCGACGGATCATTACAATATAAGTAGGTAAATAGTTGGAAGGGAAATCCATGGAAATACAAATGCTGGAGGGACTAAACCAGGAAAGAGTAGACACATAATTTGTGCTTTGGTGGAAAAGGTTGACTTTTCTTGACTAAGAAGGTAGGATGGATGGTATTAGGGGTATGATAAAGGACTGGGGAACACAGAGGGATTAGAAGGTTGGGGAAGGAACAAGGGGCCTGGAAAAGATAGAAGGGGGATAGGATGGATGAAGAGAAGGTGGATGGAAAGAGAAAGTCTACAAGGACTCTGAAATAGAGGGCAGACTGAGCCTGGGAAGGAGTGGAGATGGCAGGTGGAGTAAGAGCGGGAGGTGGAGTGGGGGTAGCAGGTGGTGGGTGGCAGGCAGAGTGGGGGCAGCAGACAGACTGCAGCACCTGGAAGGACTTGGAGACAGGGCTTTATTTAACAAGATGGACCTCCTGGTGAAACCAACTCTGTATCTGGACAATTTTAGATATTATAAAGTCTTCTCAATATTTAGCCCCAATCTGCACTCTCTTAGTTCCTACCCTTCTTTCCTGGTTTTACTCTCTTAAATCCCTGCTTTCCCAGAGATTAACCCTGCCAAAATCTAAAGATAATTATTATATCTCCGTGAGTGGCTCCTCTTCTCCAGACTCAATGCCCTCTTCACGTGTGTTTTTCTGTGAGGTTGTTTGCAATTCTCTTTTCATTCTTATCTTACTCTCCTGTGCTAGATATTTTCCATTTGGTCAAGATCCCCCTTAAAATGTGGTACCCAAGCAGAGCACTTGCTCCAAGTGTGGTTTACCAGCACCATCTCTGACCTGCATTCAAGCATCAAGTTAAGTTACCAGTCAGAAATATCATGTTCAGAGTCATGCCGAACTTAACTGTCCACCAGCATGTGTGCTGGTGATGAGCTCTTTCCCTGTTTTGTTCAGGGGCAGATGGCTTTTAAATGTGAGTGTATGACTTCACATTGATTGACTTACATTTTCCTTGGTAAGCTCTGCTCCATTTTTCCCAGAAGTCAAGAGTTTTTAGAAAATTCTTCTAGTTTTATGATGTTTGGGGCAAGGATCAGAAGCAGGATGCCAATGTTCTCTTCTAAGTACTTCATAAAGATATTTAATGAGAAAGGGTTGAGACAAAACTCCATAAACTGCTACTCAATACTTCCACCAAATAGGCTGTTTGTGTCACCTGTGCCTTCATCTTCATATCTGGATATTCTTTTTTTCCCCACTCCTTAACATATTTCATATACATTTATGTAGTTTTATCAGAGAACTCTGTATGCAGCCAAATTGGTTTCTTGAGTTTGCTTCATCTTTTCTGCTCTGAGAATTTCATTTCTGACATTCTCCTATCCTTTTTGAGATGAGACTGTCCTTTGAGTTGTTTGTCATGAATTTTTTACATATTTTACTTACTTTTTTTTACTTATTTTTACTTTTTTACTTACTCGAATATTGAAAAATTCTGAAGTCAAGTTTATATGCCTGATTATGAGCCACTGATTATGAGCACAGATTTTTATAATTCATTTAATACTTCCCCAATTACATAATAAGTTTCCTTCATTGCTTCTCTTGCATTCTAGGAGATATGTCAACAAGAGTAGAAGAGCAAAAATAAATGGATTTTTTTAGATTGAGGAAACAATGTAAAAAAGACACATAAGATAATGGCATGTTCCTTTAATTATTTCAATAGATTTAGGGTGTATACATGTTTTTTTGTTGTATAAATGAGAAGTATAATGCTGAAGTCAGGCCATTTAGTGTACCCATCCCAGAATAGGGATGTTGTATGTTGTATCCAATAGGTAATTTTTGATCCATCACCCTCCCTCCCTTCTTCTTAGACTCTTTAAGTATGTATACTTGGTTCATTTCTCACACATAGATTAAAATTTTTTACAGTGTGAATGAACCACACCTTTCCTGTGGAATATTGGTTCATTTCCAAGATACAAGAGGTGTTCAATAAATATTTTTTAATTAACAACAGTAACAGTTTGTGGTTTAAACAAATGCATACTTTCATACACTGGTTGAAGCAATTAAGACATTATAGATTTATTCCATGTATAATACCAGTCCTACATAGAAATACAAATATATAGACTTATACAAGATAGATCAAGAAATAGTCACAAATAAATCGAAGTGTAGAACGAAAAATTTGCCTTTAAGAAAATAAACATTACAGATGCATTTTACATTATTAAATATAAATTAACAAATTAGTGTGTACATTGACAACCACACCCACTTTACTCACCTATATCAAAGGTATAAAAGTAATCATTTGGCCGAGTATGGTGGCTCACACCTATAACTATAGCATTCTGGGAGGCTGAGGCAGGAAGACTGCTAGAGCTCAAGAGTTCAAGACCAGACTGAACAAGAGCAAGACCCTATCCCTACTAAAAATAGAAAAATTACCCAGGTATTGTTGTGGTTGCCAGTAGTCCTAGTATTTAGGAGTCTGAGGGAGGAGGATCACTTGAACCCAGGAGTTTGAAGTTGCTGTGAGCTAGGCAACAGAATAAGAGTCTGTCTCAATAAGTAAATAAATAAATACAAATAAATAAATAAATAAAAGTAAGTAATCATTTATTTTTTCAAAAGTTATACTTTAAGAAAGGCCAGGTTCCAGTTGCCTTTGGACTTTAACAGTAATTTAAAAATAACAAACTTGTACTAAAAAACCCTGTATTTAATATGACATTTAATATGATGTGTCTCCACAAATAAATTCTAAAATTATTATTTTTTCACCTACATTATTAGCACTTTGAGACCCTTACATGGCAAAAACTGACTTTTGTTCCCCAAGATAAAGTATTAGCTTTTATTTTTTTTCACTTACAGGGTGCATAATAATTAAAGATTCTGGTTGCCAAGGAAATGCTACTTTGAACTTGAAGTTCAATTGTTTTGTGAATTTGTAATTGTACCCTTTCTGAGGGATGCAGAAGGCAGAGGAGGAAATTCACAAAAGTGACACAAAGCAGATAATAACAGAGCCTCATGATGAATTCATAATGATGTTCAAGGTGTGAAGAAAATTGTTCCATCACAAAGAATGATCTCTGAACAACCACTGCTAGTCACTACTGAGAAGGCTGTAGATCTAAGGGCCCACTTTGTGTTCTAAAACCAGAATAAACACCCAGGTCCTGATTTGCAAAGAAAAATTCGTGTTTATCTTGATCTACTATTGTGTCTGTGAGGGTAGGAGGAAAATTGTATGAGAGAACTAACTGGGCGATTACTTGATGCTTATGCCTAGTGACAGAAATGTGTGAGAGTGACCCCCAAACCAAATCCCAATTTAAATTAGTCAACAAATTTGACCTCTTCGTCAAGTTTGACCTCTTGGCAATATAGAGGAAATCTTGACCTCCCATCACTGACCCCTCCAACCTCTTCAAATCTCTTAGGAATAAATTTAACCAAGGAAGTGAAAACCTGTACAAGGAAATCTACAAAACACTGATGAGAGAAATTGAAGATAATATGAGCAAATGGAAAGCTATCTCATGCTTATGGATTGGAAGAGTTAATTTCATTGAAATAATGATACTGCCCAAAGCAATCGACAGTTTAATGCAATCCCTTTCTAATACTCATGTAATTTTTTACAGAAATAGAAAAAAAAAATCCTAAAATTTGTATGGAGCCTAACTAACCAAAGACAGCCTGAGCAAAAAGAACAAAGTTGGAGGCATCACATTACCTGACTTCACAATATATTATAAGGCTATAGTAACCCAAACAGCATGGTATTATGAAAACAAACACACAGACTAATGGAAAAGACTAGATAATCCAGTAATTAATTTGTGTATTAATAGGGAATTACTTTTTATTTAAGTTTTTTTTTTTGCAGTTTTTGGCCAGGGCTAGGTTTGAACCCACCACCTCTGGTATATGAGGCTGGCACCCTACTCTTTTGAGCCACAGATGCCACCCAATAGGGAATTACTTTTTGAGAAAAGCACCAATAACATACACTGGGAAAGGACATGCTCTTTTATAAGTGCTGGTGAGAAAATTGGATATCCATATGCATAAGGATGAAACTGTCCTCCTAGCTCTTCTTGTATGGAAAAATCAACTCGAGATAGATTAAAGACTTAATTAAATGTGAGATCTTATAAAACGGCTAGAAGAAAACACAAAGGAGCCATTTCAGGACATTGGTCTAGGCAAAGACACTATGGCTAGGATCTAAAAAGCACAAGCCACAAAACAAAAATAGACAAATGGGACTGTATTAAACTAAAACACTTCTTCTGCACAGCAACAAAACAAATAAACAACAAAAAACCCCAAACAAACAAAAACAACTTGTCGAATGGGAGAAGATATTTGAAAACTATCCATCTAACAAGAGACTAATATCCAGAATTTACTAGGAACTCAAACAATCCTAAAAAAGAAAAATCATTAAAAAATGGGCAAATGACAGGACTAGATATTTATCAAAAGAAGACATACTTTCAAATGGACAACTAGTATATGAAAAAATACACAATATCACTAATTATCAGGGAAATGCCAATCAAAACCACAATGCAAAATCATTTTACCTCAGTTAATTGCTATTATTAAAAAAATGAAAAATAGCTGCTGGCAAAGATGCAGAGAAAAGGAACACTAATATGCTATTGGCGGGAATGTACATTAGTAGAGCCTCTATAGAAAACAGCATGGAGATTTCTCAAAGAACTAAAGATAGAACTATGATACGATCCAACAATCACTCTACTGAGTATCTACCTGAAGGAAAACAAATCAATATATCAAATGATTCCTACCCAAAGGAAAAGAAGATTTTTCATTAAGAAGGCACTCAAATGTTTATTGCAGCACTATTCACATACAAAAGATATGTAATCAACCTATGTGTCCATCAATAGAGAAGTGGATGGAGAAAATGTGTCAAAAAGTTAGAATGGAATACTATTCTGCTGTAAAAAAGAAATGAATTCATACCATATGTAGCAACATGGAGGTTACTATGCTAAATGAAAAAAACCAGAAATAGAGAGACAAATATCACACATTTTCACTTATATGTGGAAACTAAAAAAAGTAGATCTCATGGGGGTAGAGAGTAGATTTGTGGTTATCAAATGCTGGGAATGGTTGGAGAGGATAAAGACAGATTGATTAATGGGTACATATGTATATTTAGATAGGAGAAATAAGACTTGGTGTTTGACAGAGCCATTTGGTGACTGTAGTAAACATTAATAGATTGCACATCTCAAAATAGCTAGAGAAGAATAATTTGAATCTTCCTAGGATAAATAAAAGATAAATATTTAAGGTGCATTACCCCATTGATTATATACATATATCAAATTATCATATTACTGTGAAAGGATGTACATTTAATATGTATCAATAAAAATACAAAAAAATTGCATGTTTTTTTCATATGCAGGAGCTAGAAAATTTTCTCTCACAGAGGTAAGAGGGTAGAATGATAAATACCAGAGGCAGGGAAGAGTATGTATCAGCAAAGGTGGGATGGATGGGGTGAAGAAAGCTTGGTTAAGGGGACACATATACAGTTAAATAGAGGAAAGAAGTTGTAATTTTTTTTTTTTTTTGAGTCTTACTCTGTTGCCCAGGTTAGAGTATTGTGACATTAGCCTAGCTCATAGCAACCTCAGGCTCCTGAATTTAAGTGATTCTGTGGCCTCAGTCTCCCAGAGTGCTAGGATACCTTGACAGGATCATTACATATTCTACACATGTAACAAAATATGTGTATCAAATGTACCCTATAAGTAAGTACAGGTTATGGGGTCTCTTTTTTTATTTACTTACTTTTTTATTTGGAAGATCAACTTTATTTGTTTATTTAAAAATATTAAGGGGATACAAATGTTTTAGGTTGTGTAGATCACTTTTGTTATGCCTAGGTCCCTGCTATAGGTGTACTCATCAGCCAAATAATGTTCATTGTACCCACTAGGTAGTTTTTTGCCCCTCTGCTCTTTTCTCACCCAGTGGTTGATTTCCACTGCATTTTATTTCCTCCTGTACACACGTATGCTCATCACTCAATTTAATAGTGAGTACATGTGGAGTTTGTTCTTACAGTCTTAAGATACTTCACTTAAGAAAAGGTCTTCAGGAGGAGCCAAGATGGCGGTCTGTAGCCAGTTTTCTGCAGACGCTCTGTCCAGAAGGAGAGTTAAGGAACAGAAGCTTAGTGAGAAAGCCAACAGTTTGGAGCTGAGCCAAGAGACAAGGTCGGGGAATGCACATCAACCCTGCTGGAGTGACCTGCGACCCCAAGGATACAAATAAAAGGTACAGAGCACATCACCAAGTGGATGGGAGTCCCCTCCCCCAAGAAAACAGCTTGCAGTGTACTCCATACCTCCATACAAACAAGCGAGCAGAATTCAGATGTCCTCCCACTCTACCCCACGGGAGAGACCCTCTAAAAACTGGACCTCCTTCCCCTACTAGGGTGCTGTGGCACTCTCCTGCCAGGCATAAAGCTGTATAAAACTGTATATATTCTCTACCTGCAAGTTGGAGCTCCTGGAACTCCCCTCCAATCTCACCCTGAGGTCTGGAGGCCTGTCTCCCACGGAGTCTGGTTTCTTGGACACTTTCTTGAGGGGTGTGGACAGGGTATGGGTTGCTGCTGGTCTGTGCTGTTCTCATGGCTCAGGATGGTGAGAGAAGAGTAAGCTGAAAGGTGGCTGGCCGAAGCAGACCAAAGCTTTGCTCAATTTCGGCCACACCTGGCCCTCAGGGGATGACAGCTGAGACAAAGGGCTGAAGTTCACAGACTGAGTCAGGACTATTAGCAGCCCAGCGTCTCTTCCACAGGGCAGAAATTCTGTGAACTTGTTCTGTTCTATCAGCTTTTTCATCTACTTTACATCAATCAGGGGCAGGGCTGGAACTGAGTGAATCGCCCCAGCCCCTAACAACTACCCAGGTTGTCAGGCCTCACCTCCCCCACTGCCAACACTGACATAACTAGCTGAGGAGCCACAGAGCCCCGTGTGACCTAGGCAGGCGCAAACCTCTAGAGCATCTGCTCATTGGAGGGAACTGGACCACAGCCCTGCCGGGTTACCAGAGACTGGGTGTGACAGAGGGGCAAGGGAGGGAAAGAGGCATCAACCTTCCCAGGCTAATTTACTGGCTGGGGGGGGGGGGCCCTGAGTTCACAGAACCCTGGAGCTAGTTATTCTAAAGCTGGCAGCAGACTTCTGCTGTCTAGTCGCCAAAGACTTTTCAACTCTTTGATTTGAAGTTGGTACTGGCTAGACAATTGATTGGTGCCTCTTCAACTGGGCCAATCACCCGAGGACTTTCCAATGCTGTACACTGGGTGTGTGGTAGTGGGAAGGTTTGATTTTCCTTTTTAATTGTTGTGGGGGGTGTGGTGACCTAACTGCTGGTTTTCCTCCACAGCTCAGAATCCAACACAGAGTAACCAATTCTCTAGGGTAAGACAGAGACCAGCTGAAAATAAGACAGAGCCACTTAATCCCATCAAATCAAAAAGGCCCCCAGTTGCACAGGCAGTAGCAAAGTACAGGTTGGCAAAACTCTAGGGGGAAAGGTACAAACACCAGTCCCAGCTTACAGGCAAAGGAAGGACTGGTCAATTACTACTCCTAGAACCCCCAACCTAACTTATCCTTACCTACTCACCCAGCCAATGGTGCAAAATAAATATGAGGTGGAATCAGGTGGAAAAGCTCTGGAAACATGAACAAGCAGAGTAGATCAACCCCCTCAAGGAACAATTTGGCAGACACAAATGTTGATCCTATGCATAAACAGATGGCTGAGATGTCAGAAATTGAATTCAGAATTTGGATTGCAAACAAGATCAATAAAATAGAGGAAAAATTGGAATTAGAAAGTTTGGGAGCATTTCAAATTTTGTCTCAAGAAGTCAAGGAATTCAAAGACCAAATGACCAAAGATTTTGACACATTGAGACAAGAAGTTGCAGCCCTCAAAGATCTGAGAAATACAGTAGAATCCCT